>APFE030949519.1:151802-173858 GCA_000404065.3 Pinus taeda | reverse complement strand
GGATTCTATGGGGCACAATAATAATAATATGGGGACAATAGGGGCACAACAATAACAATAAGGGATACAAAGACAATACTAATGGGGGAATCACTAATATTATAGGGACCTAACACAGATGCAGATTGGGTAGGGAGCCCATCATATAGGAAGAGCACATCAGGGGGAATCTTAAGTATTGGATCAGTAGTAGTTTCTTGGTACAACAGGAAGCAGAGATCAGTTGCACTAACTTTGGTAGAAGCAGAGTACATGGCAGCTAGTCAAGAAGCTTGTGAGGTTATCTGGATGAGGAAGATCCTTGTTGGGTTATTTGGTCAGTAGATGGATCCTACATTGATTTACTGTGAAAATTAGAGTTGTATCAAACTCTCTAATAATCCATTTTTTCAAGATCGTTATAAGCATATCAACATTTGGTATCACCATCTACGAGATTGTGTACAGAGGAGAATCATGTTGCTGGAGTACATTCCTACAGAGGAGAACAATGCATACATCTTGACTAAGGAACTATCAAGAGGTAAATTTGAGTTCCTTAGAGGCAGGATTAGGGTATCTGATAATCCCTTTCTTGTTGAGAGGGAGTGTTGAAAATGCAACAAGAAAATCATGATTTAATTTTGTCCTTGAATTAAATTAGGAATAAAATTGTAATTCCACATTAAAAGACAACTTGTACAAGTTAACTAAGTTAATTTGACTTAGTTGCCTTAGTTGATTTGAGTTGAGGGTCTAACTTGAGTCATGTAGAGTGTCTCCTACATTATAAGAGCCATGGTTGAGTTTATTTTGAGTTGTAATTAATTAATATAGTTTAATTGAGTTAAAGTCAGTTAAACTAGTTCCAACTGATGGAGGAACTAGCAGGAGGTCATACATTGGAGTGTTGCTTCACGTGTTCAACTAGATAACTAATGATTCATTCATAAATAACTCATGCATGTCAGATTTGAGAGTTACCCAGTTGAGATTGGAGTTCAAAGGTAGTGTATTATCAGTTGTATAATCATTTGAATTGTATAGGTGATGCATGTAGTCAAAGAAAGGCCTATGAGGATGGCACAATTCATATTGAGAAATTTCCCTAATTAATAGGGTTTTAATTCCAAAGGAAACAATGTAAGGAAATAGGGACTTGGGCAAGCCAAAATTTGGTTAAGTATTTGCCTAGGCTTGTCTAGGAAGCAGTGAGATAGATAGAGATAGTGCAGAGGTTTCTCGGGCTTGAGAAAATCAGTGTAATCTTCTCATATTTTTTTACTAATGCAATATACAGATAACAAGGGTTTTTAGTTGTGGCTTTCCCCAAGAAATCATTGTGTAATGTGTTGATTGAATTCTTTCTCTTGTATGCTTCATGATTTATCGATTGATTAATTATTTCCATTGATGATTATAGTAGGTTCAAGTCATTTTTTTATCAAATCACATAAGCAATTTGAATCTACGAGGAATTTCTACATGATTCACCATTTTTTGAGTTCAAAAAAAAAAAACCTACGTTTTTCAACTCATATTTTCAGTTTATCTCCCTACGGTTTTACTCAAATTTTGAGTGAGAGCACTTGTTTGTTGTATAGTTTATTTTTTCATCCAAGGAGTACCCATGTTGCATACTTTCAATGGACCCTGCTACACAAAAAATGTGAAATACATGAAAAATGTGATTTCAATCACGTTTTTTCATATATTTCATATTTTTTGTGTAGTAGGGTCCATCGAAATTATGCAGCATAGGGAATCCTTGGATGAAAAATTAAATTATGCATCCAATGAGTGCTCCCACTTGAAATTTGAGTTAAATCGTAGGGAGATAAATTGAAAATACAAGTTGAAAAAAAGTAGTTTTTCATTTTTTTCCCTTCAAAACTTGATGAGGTAATCTAATATTATTCTATTATTTCCACTATTATTTTATAATATTCCTTAGGAAGTCCATTTTAGAACTCAAAACTTATTTAATGGCTATGACCTATTCAATCATTCTTCTTCAAAAGTGCCAACCTAATCAGGCACACCTTCTTTGTGACCAAGAGTTTCCTTCTCGAGCTCCTTCTCATATGCTTCCACTTTCTTATCAAGTTTGGTCATATTCACTTGAAGTGTGCTAAGTTATTTTCTTTCATATTCAATGTGCTTCACCCTCTTCATGAGTCGCAAGAGTTCATCCATGCTCGGGTATGAATTCCCTTTTCTAGCCAATGCATGAAGGGTCTCCCTCACCACATGAGTCTCCTCATGGAAGTATTGCTTCCTTTGTTGAAGCCCTTGTTCGGTAGCCTTCAACAAGATCAACTCATCGCCATCGCAATAGTGCTTTCCATACCACCGTCACCTTCAACGTTTTTAAAAGGCTTTGTTACCATCTGTCATGACCCTAAATATGGTCGCACCATCATGGGCATGCGACATTGGTGAGATTTCATATTGAGACGCTCAACTAATTTCTCCTGGACTATGCCTCTAGCCTATGTGCCTTAGTCAATTCACTTTTTAAACTTTGTGGAATTAAGCTTCAAAAGAAATCAACACAGTAGCCCAAACACTTCATCACTTAGCCAATTATGCAATCTTACTTCAGTTCATTTACTTCATTAGCATTCATAGAAATATACAATATCGTAACTTCAACAATAAATGGAAAACAACAATACTTCAATATAAACAGTACAATACAAAACATCTACAATAAGAGGGGGCACTCCCAATGGAAACTTCATCACCTTTTCATTAACTTCAGAACTTCAAATATGTTACAACAGTTTTACAAAGGGCTATCCATGGCTAAACCTATGCGCTGCCCAAATTTCTTTAAAGTTACAAAGTATGGCAATCGTTAGCCCAACGTAGTGCACTATCCAAAAATGCCAAGCCCCATAACCAAGGGCATGCCCAACCTGAAGGTTATCACCTTGGCAACAAAAACTCAGAATTTTGTGCCTTTTACAAACCAGAAAACCAACTCTCTAACTTGCCTAGAAAATTTGGCTCACTTGGGCAAGCCCTACCTCTTCCCATGACTTGTCTTCAGTTGCATTTTCCCTGCCTATAGTCTACGCCCTTCATTTTGAAATTTGGTTCATTTTGTTGTGTGAATTTTCTTGGTGTCCTTCTCCTTCATGTGTCTGCCCTTACTTATATACATATGTTCCGAAGCATTTAGTTTGGGTCGACGCTCCTTCAATTTTCGAGTCGACCTATGTTTGGTCGTGCAGGTGCCCTTATCATTTGGGTGAGTTGATGTGCCCAGCACGCGATGCCTGTTTGGGCACCTAGCGTCCCTTCGTCATGCAGGCGTGCTCAGGCACAGGCATGTGTTGTGTCGTGCACCACACACTATGCCTTCGCTCAGCGTTTCCTTCGTTCACACATTGTGTCGACTGCTCACTTGTACTCACTGCGTTGAGATTTGCCCATGTCGTTCAGTCCACCTTCGCACGTCTTGCTCGACCCGTGCCCATTGTGTCACCCATCCGCTCGTGTTTTCTTGTCATGCACATTATGTTTTCCTATGGGTGCCCGGGCACCCCACCTTCCTATAGGCATACCAAGGACACTCACCTCTATGTCATGCACATGACACCCCATGGGTCCACTTTGCTTCCTCATCTTTTCTTCACCCAACACTTGGTCTGTTCGCCCAACAAGTTGTGCCTATGTTCCACACTCGTCGCATCGCACGACTTAGACGCACACAACTTATAAGTTTTCCAAAGGTTGTCATGGGTGCCCATTTGGCCTTAGTGTCAACTCGGTTAGTGTCAACTCAAAGCCCTGGAACTATGTATGCCACTTCCGCAAGAATAGGTGAATCAGAGAGATTTGAACCACAAACCTCCTTACACATAACACTTCATTTTCACAACCATCCTTAATTAAAGTACCCTTTAAGACAATAAATTTCTAAACTTAATAAAATTAAATAAAATTTAAATTTTTTAATTTAAAGTTTATCGATTACGTTTGAAACCTCCTTCATTCGAAGTAATGTCAATGAACGAAGTTAATGCATACATGCAACATCAATGAACTAAGTTAATACAAACAAGTAAGAGTTAACTGCTATAGTGTGACAAGTTAAAGATTTTTGTTACTCAACTATCATGAGATTTTTTCAATTATGCTTTTGCCCTAGTTCCTCGAGTAAATTAGAGATGTGTGTAAAAGTTACACTATTTGTGGTGTCATCCTCTTTTTTTCTATTATTATTTATAATAAATTTTTCCACCTAATAAATAATATAAGTTTAAGTATTAAAAATAATAATAATAATTATTATTATTATTATTATTTATAATAAATTTAAGGAAGTTTAAAAAGTTGGTTAAATTGATTATTATTAATGTTGTTAGATATTTGGTTTTTTTATTTGCTAGGTTATGTGAGTTTTAAGATAATTGTCATACCTAACTTGTGGCTTGAGTAGTCGTGCCCCAGGGACATCAAGCTATCAAAATCATTTGGGCATTGCACCCGGCCTGAGCCACACCAACCCTTAGCATAGCTAGAATTTTGCCCACAAAGTTTCAATTGGTAACTTTTCCACCACAAACACCCTATCACCATCTACTCTACATCCATAGACAATATTTAATTATTTTTTACATAATAATATAATTCAAATATTATTTTTGTAAAAAATGCATTAATCTACACCAACAAAATAATATTAAAAATATAAATACCAAATTCAATTTTTTTCAATATAAATTAATATATATCAATGAATTTATCAAAAAATACCATTTTATTATCAAATAACAGTTGACTTTTTAATTATTTTTTATTTTATAAATTAGACCTATTATTAAAAAATATTTTATCATAATTATAAAAACATTTTTCATCCCTATACCATGTTAAATATTATTTTCAAAAATGAGCGCAAGATAAAAGGGATGATTAAATTGATACACTTCTCGGCCAACTATATGGATGATTTTACAACTGCTTTTTCCTTATAGGTTTTTAACACCCATTCCTAAAATATAACTTTTGCATCTCTATACCATGTTAAAGGTTATTTTCAAAATGAGAGCAAAATAGAAGGGATGCTTAAATTAATAAACTTCTCACGAAACATAAGATATGCTTAAAGAAGGTTATTTACAACTACTCTTTGTTTATAGGTTTTTAACACCCAAACATAAGATATGCCGGGTTTTTAAATTAATATACAAGTGGACGCTTAAATTAATAAGCTTCTCACTAGCCATATTGATGAATTTAGAACTACTCTTTGTTTATAGGTTTTTAACACCCAAACATAAGATATGCCAGGTTTTTAAATCAATATACAATTTATCATAATGTTGATAATGAAATTTTATGTTAGTATAATTTGGAAATTAAAAAAATTTATATAATTTAAGGTTGTTAATTATTATTATTATTATTTGTTAATGTAGTTTTAAGATTTCAATGTATATTTTTTTACATAAATAGTAGTGATTTTATTAAATATGTGTTTGTTTATAGCAAATATATGGGGAATTCAATATATTGTCGTTTTTCTATAGGATATTCTATTGAGGTAATGACTAAATTCATGGGAGACATATTTATGTTTTTTTGCAGCTACCACAATTGAGCCTTTCTACATGTTTACAAGAGTATATTATTACATATAATGAGCATAAGAGAATGCAAAAAGAATACATTGAGCTATGTGGAATTGGAAACTTGAAGCCAAATTAGAATATGTTTCGCATTCTCACTTGTCTTTATTGGATTTTCTACCTCTTGTGAGAGGTGGTTCCACTGCATTCAAGGAGAAGGATTTTTGGGCATTGTCTCCCATGCATTTGCATGAGCTACTCTAATTTCCATAGCTTCCTTATCAAATTTTAGCGTAGACAACTTCATCTCCGTAAGAGTGGAGGGTGTCAATTCCAATGCCATTTTCTCAAAAAATGAGCCTGGACCAAGAGGGTTGACCCGTGAAGGGAATTGCTCTTCATTTTCCACCAACACTTATGTATTCCCCTCATCCTCCTTTTGAGATTCATCCATAGGGATATCTTATTCTTATTATGGATCTTGAAGAGCCTCAAAAGAGTTTTTGTGGAAGGAAGGTTCTAGGATTGGATCTCCTTTAGCAGATTTGTCTAGGGTTGTAGCCTTTTTCTGTTGATTCTTTCTTTGCTTTTGTGCTAGTTGAAAATTCGTCTCTTTAGAAATAGGGACTTGGGTCAGCTCATATTTTTTTCGTTGAGGGTAGTTTTTGAAAAAGTGCTTGTGAGTATGATAGTAGATGCATTTAAAGGGAATCTGCTCATAGTCCAATTCCTGCAAAAGGCTCCATTCTCCAATATTTATCTTTAGGGCCTCTAGTAAACCTTTGTTGAGGTTTACCTCAACACAGATGCAGACATATGAAAATTGACCTCCTTTTGGTTCTGCTTTATCTAGATAGTGGCCCAGCTTGTTTCCAATGTCTTTTAGTGCATCGGGCCCCAAAGATGAAGAGGGAGGTGCGGTAACTGAACCCACATCAACAAAACATTGATATTAGAATCTCGATTGAAATCAAGAGTCCATGGACTGATAAAGAGGCCTTTGAACCCCATGAAATACATATTTAATATGAAAATCAAATCTCTTTTCATTTTATTGAGAAACAAAAAGACATAGAAGCCCCTTCCAACTGCAAAGAAAGTTACTTGTCCTTGAATCTTGGGGGACCATTGCTTCACAATCCAGGTTTCAACAACTTTTGAATTTAGCCAGAAGCCCATAAAATTACCGAAAAACACTTTTTCTAAGAGATTTAAGGCTATCTTGCATGGATCTAAAGGAGAGAGTTCCACTACATGGATCTTAGCTAAATTCTTCACAATTCTTTTTTTTCCTTTGGGGGAGGGGAGTCCCCTGAGGTTTTTGAGCCTACACCAGGGCTCTGAATGTTACCTCTTCCTCCATGTCACTATGAATAGAATGCTCCAAAAAAGAGAAGACATAGACATCAATAGAAATGAGTGAAACTACGAATTTGAAGACATGCATATCTCAGCAATCAATGCATTTGAACCATTCAATGGGGCTCGAACTTGCTCTGGACTTGTAACAAAATCTTCGACAACTTGAGTTATGATTGATGTTGTAATCCGTAGAGCACATTTTTCTTCTAAGATTTTAATGTGTATTAATATTATCTTATGTAAACAAAACTTAGTCACCTAAAATACGTTGCTACCAGTAGTGCAATATCATCTTGTGTAAACGAGACCTGGTCACCTAAAATAATGCATTGTTAATCTTTGAAAAGAAAAACATCTACTCATAACAAATGTTTGTGAATCCTTTGGATTTACAATCATTAGTATACTTCCTCTACTTCATATAAAAATAAACTCCTAGTCCATAAAATCATACTTCAAATACAATTTATTTATTAAAATTAATCGCAACAATTATTTCTTTAAAAACTATTCACACTAATTATTATAATTTTATTACAATATATTAATAACATTTATGATTAACGATCGCTATTTCCAATAGAGTAAAATATTACACTAAAATTTGTTTAAATATATATATATAACTTAATTACATAGAGTAAAAAGATTACACTATTGTTTAAAAAGAATATATAACTTAATGCTATCATGTTGGATGTCTTTTCCTTTTACAAAATTAATATAAATTCACTAATCATGTTATATTAAAAATGTTATTTTTAATAAAAAGATGTATATATTTTTGTATATTAATCTAAATTATTATTTAAATTATTTGAAAATCATTAACTATTTTTCATTATATTTCTTGATTTTTCAAATATCTGGTCACATCGTGAAAGAGTGAGGTTCAACTACTGGACATTGTGGGACGCTCAAATCACTTGCAGACTTTAATGCTTACAAAAATAATTTCAATGGACCCCTATCCCTGGAATTCGCAGGTCCCCCATCAAATGTCAACGCGGCGGGAATAGCGCTGAACGTGATAACGATTTTGTTGTGAGCTGTGGAAGCAATCATACTTGTTTCATGAATGTTGTAGAGACTATAATAGCCACGACACCGCCAACATTTTTCTTTGTTGAAAATATACGCAAATTTGAGAACATTTAAACATGTTTCATTATCATATTTTTTTTATAATAATTGCATTATTTTTATTATACTTGTTTATTTTTATTTAAACAATATAAAATTATTATAATATAAAAATTATTAAGTTTTGGTTTCAATTTGATTTTTCTTTTTAACTTGTAAATTTAAAATAAATATTTTTTTAATCTTAAGTTATAATATATTTTAATACATTTCAGTAAATATTTTGTAATTTCTGATTTTAGACTTTCTGTAATCTAATATTATATTTTTTTAATATTTTTATAAAATTATTAAAATATCATGTGTATCATGTTGTTATTTGACTTTTATATAAGAAAACTTACTAAATGCCAGGTTGCTACTTGATTTTCATATAACTTTTTTTAAATAATTTACACAAAACAATAAACAAAATTTTCTTTTAAATAATAAACAATAATTTGCAAGTCTTTCTTCCTTTGTTCAAGTCTTTGTTGGGCGGCCTGCCAATTTTCCATCAATAAGATCAAATCATCAGCAATCATAATAGTGGTTTCCATACCCACCGTCGCCTTCTACTTTTGCAAAACACCCACCTTTGCCAATCAAGTGCTAAAAAAACCTCAAAATTCAAAGTTGTCGGATTGGTGTGGAACCTAGACGACCACGCAGTGCTTGTCATCCTGAATCCGATGCAACTCGTTTCGCGTGAAACGGACTATGTATGCCCCCATAAACATGTTTAGTTCATTTTCCCAAACAAGTGAATTTTTGCAAAATGTGACAACCCAGCGAGTAGTCCATACTGTTGACGTGGCATTGATTGTGCAGGGTATGTGGCAGTTTGACTTGTTCAATGGGCTCCTTCGGTGAATTGGGTGTTGACAATTGACACATCCTCATGGTGCAATGTGGTGGATTTGTAATGGTTGGTCAGTGGCCAACCACGAGCTAACACGTGACCCAGCCGGAGGCCGCCACGTGGTAGCCCAGGAAGCCACCAAAATTTTGGTTTGAGTCCAAGCAAAGGCAACAGGGGTCGAACCTGCAACAACATAACACATGACCAAATCATTTACCAACACGCTATCACATTTAGTTCTTAACGACATAAGAACTCAGCATATGTTTAAATGGCACTTACGCGCCAATTCGGGGTAGGGCCAACCCTTGGTTACACCACCGCACATGACCACCGGCGGAGAGAGGAGCGGGGGTTCCAGCCGACGTGGGTGGGCCATTGGCCTTAGCCCCAGGCATGTGGCTCCCCCCACGTGTCCATATTTTTCAAAAAAAAAAAAAAAGCGTTAGAGGACATTTACAGTATCCCATAATTTCACCCGATTTTCAATGAAATTATTGCTCCATTAGTGCGTTTTTGGGGAAATTTGTAGGATGGTGCCGGATTTTGGGGAATTTGCGATGCGATTAGCAGAAGATTGGGAAAGGCCATAACTTCTTCAATTTTTTACAAAATCAAGAGTAGAAAGAGGCTACACATACATTTTTGGGTGTTCTAGAGCCACTGGAATAGGTTTCAGAGCATTCTAGGCATTGTAAACTGATGTATTCACACTTTTGAGCATAATAGAGAGGGCTAAGCCATTGGAAGCTGGACCAAGGAGACATAGCCCAGGAGGGATGAACTCCTTTATCATGTGCTACTATGATACTGTTTATGGTGATGTTTATGTCTATTATATGTTGTTGTTTAGTCATTTGTTTATGTTAATTTTCACATAAAAATTACATAAAAACACTTAAAAACACATGTTTAAACTTGCAAATAATTTCATAAATCCTCAAGCATATTTAATATAATCTGAAAAGGAATTTTAGCACATCAAAACTAATTTTCTTAATCAGATCAAGTTTGGTATCAGAGCTCTTGGTTTTATTTGTACAAGAAGGATTTAATTGTTTGCAAGTGAATGTCATGCTTACAAGGTTGAAACTCAAGAGAGGAGAAGGGAAGCTGGTTGAAAGCCCTGAATTTGGGTCAAAGGGAAGGAGGGAAAGGTTGCCATAATCTCCATCACCGGTTCTTCCTCAAGTTGCGGTAGGGACTCCAGTGAGCATGTCTCATGAAGGAGAGTCTACAATGACAGAGGATGAGAAGGTCTTCAGGAAGGCTTTCTTTGATATGAAAGATATGGTGAAGGTCCTCTATGAAGAGAGGAATACCAGACTGCACGGTGAAAGCTCCAAACCTCCCAAAGGAGAAGGTTCTTCAAGAGGAGGTAATGGAAATGAAGGTAAACCCCCACCCTCTCCACCATCTTCTTCTTCTTCTTCTTCACAGGCATCTTCACCCTCTTCCACTAACACAACCTTTACTCATACTCATCAACATACCTCAAAAGGAATTGGTAAATCACCCTTATTAAAACTTCATGTTAAATTTGAACTGCCCATGTATAATGGTGAAGTGAATGCAGAGAAGCTTGACAATTGGGTTCATCAGTTGGAGGTCTATTGGAGAATCCAAAACCTTCAACAGGATGACATAAAGATTTAATTAGTCTCCTTGAGGATGGAGGCTGCAGCACTAGTATGGTGGGAATCAAAGACACATGAAGAGATAAAAAACACGGTAAGATATCAATTTCTTGGTATGATTTCTTTGTTGCAATTAAAAGACAATTCTACCCTCTAGCTTATATGAAGAAAGGCATCATGAATTGGCAGAACTTTAGACAACTTAAAGGTCAAAATGTGCAAGATTACACCCAAGAATTCAGAAAAAGGTCTCTAATGTTAGGTGTAGATTTCTAATTACAAGACACGTTGTTGAAGAACATACGGGGATTACACAGTTACCTTAGGCATATTATCCTTATGTTTAATCCCAACAATCTAGATGAGGTGTGTGTGCAAGCCACTCATCTTGAGGCAGGAGGGAAAAACACTCCAGAAGAGGGTAGTAAAAATCCATTTAAGGGTAAAGGAAAAGAAAAGGGTTTCAAAGGAAAGGGAAAGAAAAAATGCATCTATCAAGAAGGAAGGAGAGAAATTAACATGCAAGCATTGTTCCAAAGAGGGTCACAATGAAGCTCATTGTTGGAAGCTTCATCCTGAAATGAAACCAAAGAAATTCAACAACAAGGGAAAACAAAAGACAAATGCAACCACTCAATAGCATTTGGAATCTAATTTGGGTGATCTAAAATTATAGTCATGGGTATAAATGGAAAATAATCCATCGCTAGCACTAGTACTTCAAATTCACACAATGAAACTCCAAATGAAAAGAAGAGGATAGAACTTTTTTCACATAAGGGTGATCTCAAAACATAGCAAAATTGATACTATTTTCGACGATGGCTCTCAAGCCAATCTTATCTCTGAAAACATTATCAAACGTTTAAACTTGGAAACCATTCCACATCATAAACCATATCCACTTGGATGGGTGTGCGACAATGGACAATTCCAGGTAACTAGAAAGTGTAAACTAAAATTTGCCATTACTGCAAATTTTATAGATGAAGTGGAGCTTGATGTTGTACCATTAGACATATGTGGTATATTTTTGGGCAGCCCGTATCTCTATGACAAAAAAGCTATCTTCCATAGACATGAAAAGAAATACCATTTGTTCAAATATGGAGAGAATATATTGTGAGAGATCATAGCAAGAAACCAAATCTTTCACTTGTTAATGCGAGGCAAATGAAAATACTAGTGAATTCAAGAAAGAATTTTGTGCTTCTAATGATCAAACCCAAGAATGATGTTGATAACGAAGTTTTTAAAGGTTGATTCAAGATTGAAATCTGAATTGGTTTATGTTGTTAACAAATATGATGAGATGTTTCAGGAACCAAAAGGATTGCCTCCCAAGAGAGGAATCCAACATGAGATATAGTTGCAGCAAGATAGTCTTGTTCCTAACATTGGCATGTACATGATGTGAGTGATCGAAAGTGTAGAAATTAAAACGCAAATTCAAGAGTTTTTGGATAAAAGGATCATCATGCCATCTTCTTTGCCATGTGGTTCACCTATTGTTTTGGTGCCAAAGAAGGATGGAATATGGTGCATGTGTGTGGACTTTCGTGCATTGAACAAGATTACGGTAAAGAATCGTGGCCCACTGCCTAGAATAGATGATTTACTTGATCAATTGAAAGATGCAAATTATTTTACTAAGTTGAACTTAAGGAGTGGCTACTATCAAATTAGAATTGTTGAAGGAGACATTTGGAAGACAAAATTCAAAGCAAAACAAGGTTTGTTTGAATGCCTAGTTATGCCTTTTGGTTTATGCAATGCTCCTACTATCTTCATGCCTGTGATGAATGATGTGCTGAGGCCATTTCTTGATGAGTTTGTTATAGTCTACTTAGATCGCATCTTGATTTTCAATAAATCTTGTGATGAACATGTCATGCACGTGAGAAAAGTACTTGATGTCTTAAAGAAAGAATAGTTGTATTTAAAGATGTCAAAGTGTGAGTTTGGAAAAAATTCTTTAGTTTACTTAGGTCATATTGTTGGAGGAGGTGATTTGAAAATAGATCCCTCCAAGGTGGATTTCATTTTGAATTGGCCAACGCCCAAGAAAGTTACTGAGGTAAGAAGTTTTTTGGGAGCAACCCAATACTAGAGTAAATTCATTGCTAATTTTTCTTCTATCGCAGCTCCTTTGCATGCATTAACAAGTGCGAAAAAGGTTTTTCAGTGTGGAGGCAAACAACAAAAGGCCTTTGATGCATTGAAGGAAAAGATCAGTTCAGCTCCAGTACTTGCACTTCCAGTCTTGAGAAAATCATTTGAGATTCAGGTTGATGCTAGTGACTATGCCATGGGTGCAGTCCTCATGCAACATGGTAAACCTATATGTTTTCATTTGGAAACTTTCAATGGTGCAGTGATTAATTATCCTACATATGACAAGAAATTGTATGCATTGGTGCAAAGTGCGAAAAAGTGGAAACACTACTTGATGGGTAAGGAAACAATAATTCAAATTGATCATCAACCATTGCAATACTTGCAATCTCAATCAAAGTTGCAGCAATCAAGGCATTTTCGATGGATGGGTTTTCTTCAACAATTCCACTTGGTAATAAGGTATAAGAAAGGTATCTACAATAAAGTTGTTGATATGCTTTCTAGGCCTATTATTAGTGCAGCTACTTTACTCAAGCATAATTTTGTTTTGCATGAAAGTTATATTGAGCAATATGCATTAGACAATGACTTTCAAGATGTTTATGCAATCTTGAGTCAAGGTAACCAAGTAGAGGAATTGGATTATAATTTGCATGATAACTTATTGTACCATCTCGGCAAGCTTTGTATTCCACAGGGAGAAAGAGTCAACATCATAAGAGAGGCACATACTTCTCTTATTGTTAATCATTTCGGTGTAATTAAGACAGTGGCACATCTATAGAGGTATTATTATTGGCCTCGTATGCTTGAAAGTGTGTCACGTTTTATTAAGGGATGTTCATTATGTGCATTCAGTGAGCCTAGAAATAGGAAGTTAGGATTGTACACACCACTTTTGGTTCCTTCACGACCGTGGGAGAGTGTTTCGATTTTGTAGGAGGTCTTCCATTGTCAAAAAGAAGTAATGATTATTTGTATGTAGTTGTGGGTAGGTTCAACAGAATGTGTATTTTGTTTCCATATAAAAAGAAAATTACAGTTGAACAGCCTGCTCAGTTATTCTTTCAGAATGTATGGGTGCATTTTGGATTTACCACATCCATCGTTAGTGACAGAGATTCTTTCTTTGTTGGGAATTTTTGTTCAAGCTTGTGGGGATTCATGGACACCAAATTTTAAAAAAGTATCAAATTTCATCTGCAAACAGATGGTTAAACAGAGGTGGTGAACAAGACAGTGATACATCTTCTTCGTGGGTATTGCAGCAAGCATCCTAAGTTGTGGGATGAACATTTGCACTATATTGAACATGCTTACAACTGTGCCAAGCACTCTTCAATTCAAACATCGCCATTTGAAGCATGTTTTGGATACTTGCCTAAGTCTCCTTTGGATTTTATTTTTGGAAAACATGTTTATGTTAATGGTCATAGTGGCGTAGACAAAGAAAGAAGGTTCATTGAAAAAATCCAATTGGTACACCAAAGAGTTCAAGGAAAACTTGAAAAGAGCCAAGGAAAGTACAAAGCAAGGCATGACAAGCATCAAGTAGATCGCAAGTTCCAAGTTGGTGATGAAGTTTGGCTTCACATTAGCAAAGAGAGGCTCCAAGGAGAAGGTAAAAATATAAAACAAATTATATATGGTCCATTCAAAATTTTGGAAAAGATTGGTAACAATGCCTTCATGTTGGATTTGCCTTCATATATGAAAAATTATGTTGTTGTTAATGTTGAGAAATTAAGGTTGTATGAGCCTCCGTTGATTCAAGATCAAGGAGAAAATGTCCAAATTCCTTCCATTGAGGATTTTTCTCTTGAATACCTTGATGAACTACAACAAGACACCATTCTTGACAGAAGAACAAGGTCTTCAAAACGAGGGAATGTGGATTACCTTCGAGTGGGGATCAAGGTAACAAATCCTTCAAAATCCAAATCGATCGAGATTGGAAAGGTGAGGGAATTGTACCCTCACCTGCTAGATGAGTGAAAGTGATATTTTGGTGTCCAAAAGGCTTCTAGTGGCGAGGAATGATCACGTGCTAAAAAACAAAGCTCAAAATTAAAAGTTGTCGAATTGGTGTTGAACCTAGACCATCGCGTATTACTCGTCATCTTGAATCTGGTGTAACTCATTTCACACAAAACATACTTCGTATGCTCCGAGAAACATGTTCTGTTCATTTTCCCAAACAGACCAATTTTTGCAAAATGTGACAGCCCAATCAACAGTCCATATTGCTGACGTGGCACTGACTGTGCAGGGTATGTGGCAGTTTGACTTGGTCAATGGGATCCTTCGGTGAATGGGGTGCTGACAAGTGGCACATCCTCATGGTACAATGTGGCAAATTTGTAATAGTTAGTTGGTGGCCAACCATAGCCTGACACGTGGTCCAGTTGGAGGCTGCCACGTGGCAGCCCGGGAGGCCACCAAATTTTTTGTTTGAGTATGGGCGAAGGCAGTGGGGGTTGAACCTGTGACCACATAACACATAACCAAAATGTTTACCAATGCGCTATCGCATGTAGTTCTTAACTACATAAGAACTCAATGTATATTTGAATAACACTTGCGCGCCAATTCGAGGTAGGGCCAGCTCGTGGGGGCCGACCCTTGGTTACACCACCACACACGACCACCTCAGAGAGAGGAGCGAGGGGCCCGAGAGGTGTGGGCAAGTCATTGGCCTTAGCCCCGAGCACGTAGACCCCAACATGTCCATATTTCTCAAAAAAAGGGGTTAGATGACACTTAAAGTGTCTGACAACTTTGCCCGATTTTTGATGAAATTGTCGCTCTATTAACGCGTTTTGGGGTAAATTTGTAGGATGGTGGCAGATTTTGGGGAATTTGTGGTGAGATTAGAAAAATATTGGGAAAGGCCATAACTTCTTCAGTTTTTGACAAAATAGGGAGTAGAAAGAGGCTACAGAGGCAGTTTTGGGCATTCTAGAGCCATTGGAATAGGCTTCAAAGCATTATGAGCATTGTAAATTGATGTATTCACACTTTTGAGCATAATAGAGAGGGCCAAGCCATTGGAAGTTGGACCAAGGGGACGTAGCCCAGGAGGGGTGAACTCCTTTATCATGTGTTGTTGTGATACTATTTATGGTGATGTTTATGTCTGTTATATGTTGTTGTTCGGTCATTTGTTTATGTTAATTTGCACATAAAAATTACATAAAAACACTCAAAAACCCATGTTTAAACTTGCAAATAATTTCATAAATCCTCAAGCATATTTAATATAATCTGAAAAGGAATTTTAGCATAGTAAAACTAATATTCTTAATCAGATCATTCGTAAATCAAGCTCTCATACCATATGTCATGACCCCAACAATGGTTGCACCACCATGGGCATGCGACATCGGTGAGATTTTTTATCGAGAAGCTTGACTGCTCTCTCCCGAACTACACCTCTAGCCTATGTGCCTTAGTTAATTCACTTTTTACACTGCGAAATTAATCTTCAAAAGGAATCAACACAGTAGCCGAAACACTTCAACACTTAGCCAATTATGCAATTTGACTTCAGTTCATTTACTTCATTAACATTCATACAAATCTATGATGTCGTAAATTCAATAATAAACAACAAAAAACAGTACTTCAATATAAATAATATAGTACAAAACATTTGCAACAAGAGGGGTCACTCCCAATGGCACCTTCATCCCCTTTTCATTAACTTCATAACTTCAAATGTGTTACAACAATTTTACAAAGGGCCAGCCATGGCTAAACCTATGCGTTGTCCAAACTTCTTCAAAGTTACAAAGTATGGAAATCGTTAGCCCAATGCAACACACTAGCCAAAAATTCCAAGTCCCACAACCCAAGGCGTGCCGAACGTAAAGGTTGGCACCTTTCCCAACAAAAAGCTCATAGTTTTGCGCCCTTTACAAACCAAAAAAGCAACTCTCTGACTTGCCTAGAAAACTTGGCTCACTTGGGTGAGCCCTACCTCTTCATATGACTTGTCTTTAGCTATGGTTTCCCTACCTGTGGTCAATGCCCTTCATTATGTGATTCAATTCCTTTTTTTGTACGAACTTACTTGGTTTCCTTCTCCTTCGTGTGTCTCCCCTTACTTATATGCGTTTGTGCCCAAGTATTTACTTTGGGTTGACACTCCTTCAAGTTTCGTGTCGACTTATGTTTGGTCGTGCAAGCGCCCCTGTCATTTGGGTGCACCAATGTGCCCAGCATGTGATTCTTGTTTGGGCACCCATGCACCACTTCGTCGTGCAAACGCACCCAAGCATGGGCATCTGTCATGTCATGCACCACACGTTATGGCTTTGCTCATCGTTTCCTTCGTTCACATGTCATGTTGGCCGCTCGACTATGCTCATTGTGTTGACCTTTGCCCATTTCGTTCGGTCCACCTCAACACGTCTTTCCCACCCTGTGCCTATTGTTTCTTCAATTCGCCCGTATTTTCCTTTCGTGCACATTACATTTTCCTATGAGTGCTCAGGCGCCCCGCCTTCATGCAAGTGCACCCAGGTCACTCGCCTTTGTGTCATGCATGTGATACCCCATGGATCCACTTCACTTCCTCATCTTTGGTTTGCGCAACACTTGGTCCATTCATTCAAAAAGTTGGGCCTATGTTCCATGCTTGTCGCATCACACGACTTGGGCGCACACTACTTATAAGTTTGTCAAGGGTCGTTATGGGTGTCTATTTGGTCTTGGTGTCAACTCAGGGCCTTGACACTATGTATACCCCTTTTGCGGGCACAGATGAATTAGAAAAATTTGGACCACAAAACTCTTTACGGATAACACTTCATTTTCACAACCATCCTTAATTAAACTGCTCTTTAAAACAATAAATTTCTATACTTAATAAAACTAAATACACTTTAAATTTTATAAATTATATTTGGAACCTCCTTCATTTGAAGCAACGTCGATGAACAAAGTTAATACATACATGCAACGCCAATGAACTAAGTTAATGCATACAAGTAAGAGTTAACTATTATAGCGTGACAAGTTAAAGATTTCCTTTACTCAACTATCGTCATATTTGTTCAATTAAGCTTTTGCCCTAGTTCCTCAAGTAAATTAGAAATGTGTGTAAATGTGTGTAAAATTTACACTATTTGTGGTCTTCTTCTATTTTTTTCTATTATTATTATTTATAATAAAATTTTCCACTTATTATATTATTATTATTATTATTTATAATCAATTTCAAGAAGTTTAAAAATAATTATTATTATTATTATTATGTATAATAAATTTAAGGAAATTTAAAAAGTTGGTTAAATTGATTATTGCTAATGTTGTTAGATATTTGGTTTTTTTTGTTTGCTAGGTTATGTGAGTCCTAAGATGGCTGAAATATCTAATTTGTGGCTTGAGTAGTTGTGGCTCAGGGGCATTTAGTCGTCAAAATCATTTGGAGATTTCACCTAACCTGTATGACACCAGCACTTAGCATCGCTGGATTTTTGCCCACAAGATTTCAAACTAGTAACTTTTACACCACGAAGAACCTTAATAAAACACCTTGCAGTCATCTACTCTACATCTCATAAACAATATTTGATTATTTTTTAAATAATATATAATTCAAAATTATTTTTATACATTTACATTAATCAAATAACAAATTATTTAAAATTACCATCTAAATTCGAATTTCAAATAGTATCTTGTTACATTATTAAATACTTTATTATAACACCTGCATTTGTCTTTTTAGTTTTTTTATTTTAATAATTATTTGATTCGTTTTTTTATTAATATATTTTTCTCAAATTATCAAACACTTTTTTCTCCACTAAATATTATTAATTTCTACCTTCCTAAATTCGACTTTTTATCAATATATTATAGTATGTATATCTAATGAATTTATGAATGCCATACCATTTATATCAGTTCTTCAACCTTTGTCTTTTTAGTATTTCTTTTTTTTATAAATTAGACTAATTATTAAAAATTATTTTATCATAATTATAAAACATTTTGCATCCCTATACCATGTTAAATGTTATTTTAAAAAGAAGAGCAAGAAAAAAGGGATGATTAAATTAATACACTTCTCAACCAACTATATTGATGAATTTACAACTACTTTTTCTTTTAACACCAAATCCTAAGATATAACTAAATAATCTTTATACCCTGTTAAAGGTTATTTTCAAAATGAGAGAAAAATAAAAGGGATGCTTAAATTAATACACTTCTCACACCAGCCATATTGATGAATTTACAACTCTTGTTTGTTTATAGGTTTTTAACACCAAATCATAAGATATAAGGGTTTTTTAATTAATACACATTTTATACGAACGATGTTCATGTAGTCGTGTGTTTTAACACGCAAACATAAGATATGAGGGGATTTTAAATTAATACACAAGTCATAATAATGTTGTTAATGAAGTTGTTAATGAAATTTCATGTTAGTTTTATTTTGAAATTATAAAAAATTATAAAATTCAAAGTTGTTAATTTTTTTAGTGTAGTTTTAAGAGTTCAATGTATATTTATGTTTTTTTTACATAGTGATTTTATTAAATTTGTGTTTGGTAATAACAAATATATGGGGAATTCAATTTTTTATAGGATTTTTTTATTGAGATAATGATTAAATTTATGGGAGACAGATCCCATTTTTTTTTGCAGGTACTACAATTAAATCTTTCTACATGCTTTTAAGAGTAGATTCTTACATATTACGATTATAAGAGAATGAAAAAACAATACATTGAGTTATTTGGGAGGTTTTTAGAATAGAGAATCCACGCGGAGTTAGAAACTTAAAGCTAAGTTAGAATATGTTTCGCATTATCACTTTTTTTTATTGGATTTCCTACCTCTTGTGAGAGGTGGTTCCATTGCATTCGAGGAGAAGGATTTTTTAGCATAATTTGTCTCCCATGCATGATTTTGCATGAGCTACTCTAATTTCCATAGCTTCCTTGTTAAACTTTGGGGTAGATCACTTCATCTTCGTAAGAGCAGAGGGTGTCAATTCCATTGCTCTTTTCTCAAAAAATAAGTCTGGACCAGGATGATCGACCCGTGAAGGGGATTTCTCTTCATTTTCCACCAACACTTACGTATTTCCCTCATCCTCCTTTTGGGATTCATCCATAGGTGTATCTTCTTCTTGTTTCGGATCTTGAAGAACCTCAAAAGAGTTTTTGTTGAAGGAAGGTTCTAGGATTAGATCTCCTTCAACATATTTCTTTGGGGTTGCAACCTTGTTATGTTGATTCCTTCTTTGCTTTTGTGCTAGTTGGAAATTCGTCTATTTAGAAATAGGGACTTGGGCCAGCTCATCTTTTTTCGCTGGAGGTAGTTTTTGGCAAAGTGCCTGTGAGTATGATAGTCGATGCATTTAAAGGGAATTTGCTCATAGTCCAATTCCTGGATATGGCTCCATTCTCCAAGATTTATCTTTAGGGCATCCAGTAAACCTTTGTTGAGGTTTACCTCAACATAGATGTCGGCACAAGAAAATTGACATCCTTTTGGTTCTGCTTTATCGAGATATTGGCCCAACTTGTTTCCAATGTATTTTGGTGCATTCGGTCCCCAAAGATGAAGAGGGAGGTGTGGAAGCCGAACCCACACCAACACAACATTGATCTTAGAATCTGGATTGAAATCAAGAGTCCAAGGACTAATAAAGAGGCCTCTAGACACCATGAAATACGGACTTGATATGAAAATCAAATCTCTTTTAATTTTAGTGAGAAACAAAAAGACATAGAAGCCCCTTCCAACTGCAAAGAAAGTTACTTGTCCTTGAAGCTTGGGGGTCGATTGCTTTGGGATCCAGGTTTCAACAACTTTTGGATTCAACCAAAAGCCCCTAAGAGAGCTAAGGCTCTCTTGCACAGATCTGAAGAAGAGAGTTCCACTGCCGGGATCTTAGTTAATTTCTTCACAAAAAAAAAAAAAAAATTGGGAGGGAGAAGTCCCCCTGAGGTTTTTGGGCCTACACCAGGGCTTTGAATGCCACCTCCTCCTCCATGTCACTATGAATAGAACGCCCCAAAAAAGAGAATAAATAGACATCAACGGAAATGAGTGAAGCTATCGATTTAAAGACACACCCGTTTTAGTGATCCATGCATTTGAACCATCCAAAGGGGCTCGAGCTTACTCTAGACTTGCAAAAAAATCTTCAATGGCTAGGGTTCCTTTAGCCGCTTGACGTTGTAATCCAAAAAACACATTTTTCTTCAAAGATTTTAATGTATATTAATATTATCTTATGTAAACAAAACTTGGTCACCTAAAATACTTTGTTACCAGTGGTGCAATATCATCTTGTGTAAACAAGATCTCATCACCTAAAATAATTCAATGGTGATCCTTAAAGAGAAAAACATCTACTCATGACAAATGTCTCTAAATCCTTTAGGTTTCCAATCATTAATATACTTTCTTCCTTCATATCAAAATAAACTCCTAATCAATAAAAAAAAAAATGTTAAATCATACTTCGAAACCAACATATTTATTAAAATTAATCACAACATTTTTTTTCCTTACAAACTATCCACACTAATTATTATAATTTTATGACAATATATTAGTAGCAATGATGATTATTCATCTCTATTTCCAATAGAGTAAAAGATTACGATAAAATTTGTTTAAAAAAATTAATTATAACTTAATTGCTATCATGCTTCATGTACCTTCTCTCTTTATATAGAATCAGTAGAAATTCACTAATCATATTTATAGTAAGATGTTTTTTGTTTTTTGTTTTTTTTTTGTTTTTTAATTAATCTATCATTATCTAAATTATTTGAGAAATCTTGAATTCAAATTTTTGTGATCCATATTACATTAAGGAGAGCCTTTTCGATATAAATCATATATGAGAAAAAAAATCCCATGCATTTCGAACCATCTAGTGTGGTTCATCATCAAGACCAGATGAAGACGCAGATCATGCCATAGGCTTAAATAGAGGGCGATGTAGAGACCAAAAGATCATATAACAACTAGTTTATGAAAAATATTTTTTGAATAAAAATGCCCAATAATTTAAATAGAGATGATGGTTGGAATATTAACAAAAGTTGGGTCCATGTCCTATTCTCTTAGTTTGTTTCTGTTTACGGATTGTGTTTTTTTTTAGGGTTTGATGTTTCGTTTTATGAATTGTTTTATTTTTTGATCGACTTTCTCATTTTTAAATTTGTTATCCTAATCTTCCTTGGTTTTTTTAGTATGATTTCATCTAAACCGCTTTACCGCTTTGAATATTTGTTAGACTTTATTGATTTTCTTGGCTCCTTATATTTATTGTAGGTCCCTAGACCCTTTTTTTTGTTGACCCTAATTTATTCAACCATCCCTCTTTGATTGCTTTGAGTTGATTTTAGTTTCC
>APFE030949519.1:114009-136651 GCA_000404065.3 Pinus taeda | reverse complement strand
GTATTATTTCCGCTGCATATTTGTGTATATGGTTATCTCTGTAATTTGTTGCGTTCCTGTTTAAATCCGGATCAGAGTCTTATTTTTAAGAGCATGAAATGGACACATGTTTTTCAAGTATACTACATAGAGTTTTGTCAACCCAAAACGTCAACCTTACAATTTTGAAAATCATCATGGAACAAACCATATTCAAAATAGTCATGTTCATTCTTTCAACTACACCATTCTAGTTAGGATTGTATGGAATTATGGTTTGATGTTGAACCTCATGTTGGAAAATATAGTTTTCAAATTCATTAGATTTATATGCTTCTCCATTATTAGTATGAAGATATCCAACATGTTATTGTGCTTCATTTTAAATCCATATATGAAAAACTTTAAAAATTTCAAAAGCTTGATATTTATCTTTCAACAAGTACACCCAACACATTCTGGTGTAATCATGAATAAAAGTCATAATATATGTATTTCCCTTAGTAGATGGGATAGGAATAAGGCCACATAAGTCAAAATGTATCATTTCAAGTTTTCTACATCCTCTAGAAGTGGAATCATGGTAGGGTTGTTTGTATGGATTCCAAGGGCACAAGCATCACATTGCTTCAGTTTCCAAGGAATAGTATAATGAAAACTAGAAACATCATTGTTTTTTAGTAAATTAGGATTGTCGAAATCAATATGTCATAGAATACTAGATGACATTGTACCTTCATTTTGATAAGAGAGGTATGCAAAATTTCATGTATAAGAAAATTTCCCTTTCAACTTTAGTAGTCTTTCATCCTCCACTCCAATGATGAAAACCATATTGTTGGATGCCTTCCTTATTTCTACATTGCCATAAAAAATATGGATGAAATGACCTTAATGCCAATTTTGTACAAGGGAAATCAAATTCCTTTGCAATTCTAGAAGATAGAGTGCATTGCAAAAGAAAATTTGAGAATCCAAGAAATTTAAGCCTAATGGTGCCAATTCCCAAAGATTTAATACTTAATCTATCTGTAAAATTCACTATTCCATTTGCATTGTCACTAAACTATTTAAAGAATTCTTTCTAGAAGGTCATGTGTCATGTTCCACTTGTGTCAAGAGCCATGCATCTCTCTAAGAAGCAAATAAAGTATGAAATAAATCTTCATTTACTCCAGTATTGCAATGGAAAAAATGTAATGAGTGAATTCAAGTGCTTTACCTTTTCCTATATCCATTTTTATCTTCTCCCAATGGATTCTACAAGTTGTTGCATCATGTCCATTTCTACTACAGTGATCCATAATCTCTGAGGAATGAGACAAAATATTGACAATAAAAAAAATTGTCACAAGTGCATAAAAGAAATAATGTAGCTTGCAAAGTCATATGGAAAGAGTATAATTATTTTTAAATAGTAAAAATGTCATCGGACAACATCATGAGAAAAAAATTCATGGATTTTACAATAGTGAATGCCCGCATTTATATTATTTATGGTGCCTTTTCACCTAGGGTCGTGCACTTTAATCATATTTCCAATACCATGGGTTACAAAACAATGGGTGAATACCATAAATCCCTATGGTAAAAGCTAATCAATAGTTGTATATGGCAAAAGCTAATTTTACGATTAGATTCTTATTTCGTTTTCTTCCACCTCTTGAATACCATTTGTGGATGCCATGGTTTACCAAAACCATGGGCTTGGAAACCACAAACAATGAAAAATATTTTTGATTGTGGTGATTTGATGGAAATGGTAAATAACCATCAATTTCCACTCAGAGAAGTCCTCCTCCCTAGGAGGAAATGGTTACAATTGCATTGAGTGCCTCCATCATATGGGAAAAATTATGTTGAAATTGGATCTAGGTGAGTCACTTGCCTCAGTGCAGGAGTTGCCTTGTTTTGACAACCCAATAAAATTGGATCCTTCACTGGTGAGTGCCCTTAACCTATTATTCCACTATTTGATCAATGGTTGCTTATTCCATTATTTCAAGGTTGAGCTCTGTCAGTGTCAATTGATTTTCTATCCCTAGTGTGTCCAATAATGGTAAAGAATATGGTCGAAGGAGGTTCACATTGAACACCAGGAGTAAGCCAATGAAGGGGGGATACTTAGCTCAAAATCATTATCATCCACATCCTTGGTGATGGTGTAAGGTCCATAACAAAGTGGGTGAAGCCTTTTATGGGGTCCTATAAGGCACGCTTTTAGAAAATGCAACCAAACCTTGCCTCCCACTTGAAACTTGTGTGGCACCCAATGTTGATCATGATGCTACTTGTACTTTGTATTGGCTTTCTATAAAATATCTTGGAACTATTGACAGATGTGCTAAATTTACTCAATAAATTTGGTAGCTATATCAACCTCAGATTTAGTAAAAGAAGTATTATAACAAACAACAACACCCCATTTTTGTATTTAATCATAATAAAAATGGGCCTTTTTAAATTTGTGTCTTATATTTTTCTCTTACATTAAAGGTATACCCTTAAAAAACCTAAAAATACTTTCAAAATTCTATATTTATTAATGTACAACTTTAGGACTAAATAATCATAGCGTCCAAGATTGTATATAAATAAATAAGTCCTAAATGTCAAAATGGCTATGACAGAAACATTTCAGATGAGCCTTTGTTTTAAACGAAACTCGGTCTATTTAAATCATCGCTCGAACACCTTTCCTACATGACACGTTGCCCGAAGGTGTTTTCCGTGGAGTTTTCGTGAGCATTTCCTCCAAGGATTCACTTTCCAGGGCGACGCTAACAAACACGACAGCTTAACATGTGGGCCCCATTTCCACGTGGCATACTCAACCTTTGTTATTCGTGATCTTATTCCACCATTTTATTACGTCATCTCGGAATAATCTACCCCGGATATTTCAAGTTCGCCACTCCACATCGCACATAGGTGTATGGGTTCTTCCTTCTGCTTACGTTTCCAATATCCCATTGGGCATTCAATCTCCCCCCTCCACGTAATCCTAAACCTAATTTTCTTCCTGAAACTTTCATTGTGCATACCTTTGATTATCTTTGGGATTCCATTCCCGAGATGAATCAACACTCCACCTGGAAATTTCATTAACTCACAACATTTTCCATTGGACCATCATACACCACCATTTCCATGTCACCCTGTAGCCAATCATCTCAATGATTTCTTAAGACACTTTTGGTTTCTTTTGGGTTTTTGTCGACGTGATTAGCCACGTCAAATGACAAGTTAGCCCACTTCCTAATCCAATCCCAATCCAATCACACCACCTCCTACCCAATCAAATCCATCATATCCACTTGGAAAATCAGTGAGTGTGCCTAGAATTCAAATTTTTGTCCTTACCACCTTTCTAGCGTTTAATTCATGCTTGTGTGAGTTAGTGGTTTGATGGTTGCATGTAATTATGCTAAATTAATTAATCTTATTGCTCTTACCTTTTGAATTTACATTTTTAACCTTGGTTTTCATTGTTACAGTGAAATATCTCTGTGAGTCTTGTTAGAACAACAGATACGGGAAAAACAAAGAAAAAGGTCCCAGTTCAACCACCAATAGGTACAATTCTAGAAGAAATTGATGAAAATTTACTAGATTCTTTCTTGTTCTCTAATATTGTTTGCATGATGGATTCTGGAATTTTCTCTTGGAATGCAATGTATAAAATAATTGAAAAACCACTACTTGAAGAAGAAAACTCAAGACCAATACTTTTCGAGGCAACACTAAAAGATGCTACAAAATCTCGCCTACACAATATTGATACCCTTCTGAGACTTCTTCCCTACACTAACATGATTCACTGGGTGGTTGAGAAGGTATATATTGTAGAACGACAATTTGTCACCTCATGTGTCACATTAATTAGTTCTTTCAAGCCAGAACACCTCTGGGGTATGTATAAACTGTCTAAACCACAACTTATGTATAATAATCAATGTGTTAACAATTTTGTTAAGGAGAAGTGCAATAGTTCTCGAAAACAGCTCCCTAGTTTAATCAAGGAGAGGAGGAGAGACCCCAACAAGCACAAAGAGGAATCGTCAAACAAATATTCTATACAATCCATATATCCCCCTTTCTGCTACGTTTCCTCTATGTTATGTAGATTTTTTTCATATCAGAATGTGTTGCAGTTTACAATAGACTCGGTCCCTCTCATTCATATGGTCGTTGAAGGGTTTCCTTTCAATTGGGACGAAATGTTGTTTGATAATATCGCCAAATATATTCTCTCTTTCTACACCAAACAAGCATCCACCCATAATCCTCCCTTTTATATGTCAAGTTTCATAATGGATGCCATCTATTTTTCTTTCGATTTTCCAACAGTGGGTTGGAAATGGACACTTATTGATCCTCTACCCATCCACATTTACCACAATAAACTATGCGAAGAGAATTGCGTTGACCATTTTTACCAAATCTTCCATCTAGTTATAATCCCTGTTTATAGCACCATTTTTGGTTCTAAACCTCCAAAAATGTCTTCATCTACAATGAATTGCTTGTTGATAATCATAGATTAGTTATCTGAAGAACATTTTACTTATATAAGGGCTTGGGGAAGTTATGGTACTCCACATGTTTTGCCTCTATTTATTTCAAATAAGCTTCTATGCAGAGAAGTGGCTCACTAAACAGTAGGGATAGGTGTAGCCCTGAAATTAAAGAAAGATTCCAAGAGAGTGTGGCCCAAGTTCCCCTTGAAAATTGGTATTTATACTCCGCAAAACTATATCCATGCCAAAAAAGAGTTAAAACCCTTGTATGCCTTAAAATTGTCTACCATTCGTGCAAAATTGCACGATCCTACCAAGCTAATCAAGAGAATAACTATTTTTGCAAACATTAAAAGATATGTTCATGAAACTAATCATTGTGATGAATTGTTTTGTGAAGCCTCTTCTTATCAATTTTTCTACAGTAAAGCTAACCAATTATATCCAAATAGTTATTAGCACTTTCTTGTCTACATGGACATAAGAAGGTCTCCCTTGCCATTAAATCTGTTGCAATTTTTAGAAGAGGGAATATTAGTAAAGGTTGCAGGTTCTTCAACATAGAAAGTCACTATGCAAGCAACTATGCATGTTCAGCATCCTCCTTTTGAGTCCCATGAGCAAACAACTTTAGAAAATCTAGAGGTTAGAAATATTATTAATGATTGGAAAATGTTTGAAAATATTATTCAAAGCTTGTTAAGAAAGTAAAAGAAACAACCATCCATGAAACAAGTGCTAAGAATACCATTGTACAAAAATCAGTTATTGCCTCCCCTAATACCCCTAAGACTACTCTTGCTGAATTGAGTGTTATTTCTAAAACACATATTAGTGGTCGTCCTAGTGTAGATACGATTCCAGCATCTCCTAATCATATTACTCAATTGGATATAGAAGAAATACCACATATAGAGGGATTTTATAGCCCACAACACAAGGCCATTATTAAAAAAAGAAGAGAAGGGTGGTTGAGACATGGGTCTTGCCAATAACTATTGCCTTACCAACAACTCCCTTCGAGGTAATTTGGGAAGGTACATAAACAACACCTAATGAAGAATATGAGGAATTGGCCCAATATGCAAGGTCTTATGCATTTTCTAATATGGATAAAGAAACAAAAGTCAATGAATTTATCAAGCAAAAAGATGAAAGAATACATCAGCTGGAACAAAATTCTTCACAAGTTGAAGCTCAAATTTCCCTAGTCATAAGCCAATATGAATTTTGTGACGGTGCTGCATCAGCCAACATTTAGGGGATCTCCTTGATATGAAGTCGTAATTAGACGTCACACCGTTTGGAGTAGGAGTCCCAACAATGGGGGTGTTAATGATTTGCCTTGGTTGCAAATACACAGAGTGGTGCACAGTGTCTTTGGTGAGAATAAGTGTGTGACCTTGCAAATATTCAAGTGTGATGCATGAATGGTTCCAACGCATGAAGGGAAAAGATATTTATCCCCTTAGAAGCCTGCAATAGTACGCAACTTAAAAGGAACACACGAGCATAATGACATAACGAGCTAACATGCAAAATAGTCCACAAGTTAAGGTGATGAATTAATACAAGAACACGTGTTCAATAAGATTCATACAAATGAAAACGAAATAGTTCGTAAGCATGGGAATAAGTTAAATAACAAACATCACAAATACAACAAGAATAGTCCTACTATATTCACAACATATGCATGAAAGCATGTCGACTCTAATTTTTATTAAAAGTGAAAGTTCTAGTCATACATACGCCATTAATGAACCACTAGCCCCAATAGTGGAATGTTAAAGTCAACAACACCTACTCCTACAAAGAAGTATACTCCTTCTATGCTACGGAGAAGTCAAGGCTCTCACAAAACTCCCAAGCTCTTGCTAAGGCTAAGCCTAGCCAAAATCATGGCTCCTAAAAGCCCGTTACATGAGTTATGAGGTTCTATTTATAATAAGAGGTTGGATGACCTTTCAAATCCCCTTTGTGACCTTCGGAATACCCTTACGACTCTTCGCCTTCTTTCAAATGACTCATTACATTACATCATGACTCTTCATATTCCAATATTGAGACTTGGAATTCCACTTACAAAATAATTACAAATAATATTAAAATCTACACTTGTACCCATTTAAGACAAAATAGGGTAGAGACAACTTGACAGCCTAATAAGACAAAACACTATGATGCTTGAGTTTGGGAGAACTCTAGCTCAATAACTATTACTCAATGCTTTGTGGCAACATATTGTTGGGAATGGGTCCCCTAGGGTCATTTTTGGGACTAAAAGCCTAAGTTTGGGGCAGAAAGCTCGAATTTTGTATAAAGGAATGTAAATTCTCCACATTTTGTGCGAAGATATCAAGAGTCAAAAAGGGTTTGCGCCGTTAGTTTAGATAGCTTGTGTCGTCTTTAGAGATCTTCCCTTGGTCCGCAGACCATGGGATTGTATAAAAAGGGAGACTTAGAAGAGCGTAAGGGGGAGAAGTAGAGTTCTAAGGAAGTTTAAGTTCTTGATGATTCTGTGAAGGGCTAAGAGCGAGAGTCTTAGCATAGGAAGAGGCTCTACCGCTGAGTGCGCAAAGGCCTAGGGTAGAAGCCTGTAGCTGTGTGCGCAGGGCAAATTGAATATTTATTGGAAATCTGAATCATCAATAAAGAGAAGTATTTTGAAATTACTGTGTATTTTGTCTCTGTGGATTGC
The DNA here is from genome assembly GCA_000404065.3 of Pinus taeda. Classification (NCBI taxonomy): domain Eukaryota; kingdom Viridiplantae; phylum Streptophyta; class Pinopsida; order Pinales; family Pinaceae; genus Pinus; species Pinus taeda. The sequence continues at coordinate 129,451 of APFE030949519.1, read as the reverse complement.
ATGTGATTATGTTATGTTAAGTTCTAGGTTTATGTTATAATTCTAATTTGATGTGCGAATATATATGTTTCTATCTACTATATGAGTGCAAATAATGATATATGTTTACGCAAAGATATTCTTAATTGCATGGTGAAATTGGTGAACACTTAAGAAAATTCGGGAAATTATACAATAACGTTGTAACAAAGGCGCGTAAGTGCCTGAGTCACTGGCTAGGGCTGCACAAAGGACGATCATATACCTTCGTGGAGGTTATAAGAAACGGAAGAGAAAGTACATCGATAAGCCCTGAGGTTTATCGATTTGCGTGAAAGAAGGGTTTAAGGTATAAAACTGACATCACAACCATCTCAGGGTGCGAAAACTTGGTTCTTGCATTCCCCCATATTGCTTCGGGTGAGACTTCAGTCCGCGCTCTACTGACTGATGCCTAAAGGGCCAGTAGTGTAGGGATTTGCTTGGTTGACTAACGTTGAACCTGGGTCAGGGCCAATCAAGCCAACAAATGGTTCTGTTTCCAAGACCAGGATCTGTATAATGAGATGTGTGATGTCGCATCATTGGAATCCAACTAAGAAGGAGATTGAAGACTAGTTCGATAAAAATATCCATGAATTCACAGTCAAGAAAACAGGAATCCACGATTGACAAAGGAACAGTGGTTGAACAGATATTTGTACACAGAAATTCATGAAATCTTCTTCTGTTCTTTCCCAGTTGAATTATACAAGTGGAGCGCGAGGTGAGTATCAGGGGCGTGGCGGAGGCCAAGGTGGAGGAGGGCCTGGTAGAGGCTGAGGGTAGCTTATTTGTTACAATTGTGGAGGACCAGGACACTACGCGAGAGACTGCCCGAACTTGACACGACTTTCATGCTGCTATTGTCCTCAGTTTGACCATGCGACTTAGGATTGCCCTATATTGTTGGCTAAGATCTGCGAAAAGGGGGCGCATCCTCTGCAGCCAACCAAGAAACTCCAGATGATGAGGGCTGAGCCTCACGAGGAAGACCCTAAGGTAAACATTATGCTACAAAGTGGAACGGAAACTAGTGAGGATAAAGGGAAGCAGCCTGCAGAAGGTGAGTGGGTCCGCAAAGCACCAGAAAAGGAGACTGAGTTTGATCTACTGCACATAAAAGAAACATTTATGGAAGCAAAGAAAAGCTTCGTTGAGGCCTGATCTAAAAATGGGGCACTAAAGGCTTCTTGTCAAGCTTACAAGAACCTCTCCCACTCCCAAAGGTTATATATTCCCAAGACACAAACAATTAGCCAATTGCGGAATTAATAATGTGCTTGAAAATATGGTGTATGCTGGTGTTTATTTTTTAATTGTTTATGTGCTTTAAAATTCTGTTGTTTATGCTGATATAACATACATATAATAGTAAATTATTACAACAAATAACAAACACATAAGACAACAAGTTTAAAATGGAGTTCACCCAAAACTCTTGGGCTATGTCTCCTTAAGCTCTAGTCAATTCAACTAGGCTCTCTGGGATTATGGCAATAGTTCTTTTACAAGATCCATGCTCAACTCCACTGATTTACACAGAACACAATGGGCTTAGAACACCATCTTATCCCTGGCTCTAAAGCTCTCGGCTTTCTGGCTCTAGCTCTGGCTCTCGGCTCTTGCTCTGACTCTTGGCTCGCAGCTCTGGCTCTAGCTCTTCGACTCTAGCTTCTCTGTGCTCTCTCTCTCGGCCTCTGCGTGCATCAATGGTTCGCTTGACCTCCAAGTGACCTCTTGCAACCTTCCAGTGACCTTTCTGCAGCTTTGCTGCCTATCAACCATGCTCTCTGGGATTATCGCTCTCTCAGCTAACAACTCTCCTTCAGCGACCTCCAGCTCTTGCCAACCTCCCTGTCGATTAGGCCTTCTAGCTTCTTTGAGGCATTTTCCCAGTTTTGCGGATTCCCTAGCCATTTCTCTGCATGTCATTACTCCCTTGCAGCTCTGTGGCTTCTCTACGTGTTGTCTGTTTGACTAGCCATCTGGCTCTGCGGCTCTGTGGCTTCAAATGCATCATTTTTTGCCAAAAATGCCCACTTATAACGTGGCACAGTGATCAAGGTCCGTTACAGAGGGATTGGGGCCTTCTTCTAGGCAAAAACCCAAAAATGGAGAAAAATCCAATACACAGAGATTTTTCTGAAATTACACTATCGGGCGTGAATTCCAGACTTGAAATTTTATTAAATCGCCCCTATAATCCTATCGGGTCCACTATTAGTTGCAATATCGTTATCAAATCATCGCATGGCCAAAATTGAAATACACGAGATAACACAGAAAATCCAAATTCCCGGACTTCAAAAATTATGTAATTGGGCTTATAATCCCCATCGGGTCCGGCCCTTGTCGCTTATCGCAATCGCAATCACATTAGCCTTGCTATCGGGGATCATCGATCACCGACCGCTAATTTAATCTAGACCATTGATCTGATCCCTAATCGGGCGATCTAGATCGCATCGCATACCGATATCGCATCAGCTCTTTGTGTCGGGGATCACCGATCTCCCGACTGCTGATTTAATCCTGGCCGTTGATCTCATTTTCGATCCAACAGCTGAGATTGCACGTCGTGGATTGGCAATCACATGTTGCATATGGTATTGACCCCTTTTATATCGCTGCGATACAATGTTACGATGCGATATATCTCAATCTCATGTCGAATAGTCCCCAGGGTTCCTTCCCTTATCGCATAGCATCGCCATCGCCGATATCGGTGATCGCAATGTCGCATCAGCCCGGGGTCCTTTCCTTATATTATTTGCATATGCTTGCCTTTGACCCGATATGTCGGGGATTGGTAAATGGGGGTCTCTTCTACCTCCGCTTTAAGTTAGCCACTTGGACCACTCCGATGCGATTTTCCTTCATAAAGCCTTTTAGGCCATTTTTTGAATATTTTTCCTCTTTTTCAAAGGAAAAAGAACAACTTCTTTCTGCGATAACTTCTGCATTTGAAGTCTGTTTTAGCCCATTCAAATTGCAATAGATTTAGAATGAAAAGATCTACGTAATGGGACTATTTCCAAGAGCATCCTTAGACTTTCATTTTCCTCTGTGAGGAACACTTAGACTTAGAAGTCTATCCAAAATCCATTTTAGATCACGCCTTCCCACTAAAGAACTTTTGGTCTTCAAAAGACTGATATACTGATCTGAACAGTAAATAAGAGTAACAACACCCTCTTATTTCAACCTCCACACACTTTCCTTGCATAGTGCCTCTGACCAAAGCCCTTGACCACTTTCCTTCCTAGATGTGCTGGTCCTCCTAGGAAGAACTGCCTTCCTCCTTGCCTTCCTGCGGAACTCCTGTTGAGATGGTCACAAAAGGTAGTTTAAACTTTTTTGCCTTGATCATTGATCTAAGGTGGCTCAAACAAATGTGAAGTACATCTTCTCCACAAAAGTTTCATTTGTACCTGTTTGAAAAGTTGTCAACAACAACTATTAACAACAACAGAAACACAGACAACAACTGGATGGACTAAACTCTTGCTTCAACAAAAGAAACATATTTCACATCTTGTGAATACCTCCATGTTCTTACATTTGCATACAAATGATGGACTAGATAACAAGCCCACAAAACATGCCTTTAAAACAAATGACCCTTCAAGTCAAGCATGTAGAAAAAGACCATTAGGACTCTTTTTCAAAAGATGAAACACTTCATTATTATCTCCATCAAGTTAACTTCTCCAAAGTCAACATTACATGCATGTTTAAAGCAATCAACCCTTCAAGTTAATTACACATACATGTTCAAATACAAGGAAAACATCGACATCCCTATATTCATGCATCTCATGCTCATGCATGCATTTCATCCTTCAACTTTCACTTAAGCACACTGTACTTTCGAAGCTGAAATGAAATATAATGTTGTAGCAACAAGGTGAGCCTCCTACTCAACTTTTCCATTCACCTTCTTGGTAGAAACCTGCAAATTGCATCTCATCAACAAAGAGATGCAAATAGATGCATCAATAGACATGCAAACTTAATTGGATAAGAACTCTAACCATTTTTTACCAATCCATTTCAAAGGTCTTGCCTTTGTCTGCACATCAGCATCAACATGTGAATCATCCTGAAACACATCAATCATGGAAACTTCCTTTCCATTTCTTCCATTTTCTCTTTCCACTTTCTTCAGCTTTTGTGGAAGCATTGTTGGGTTCAGAGTCCAACATTTTGCAGCAACATGTCCTTGCTTATGGCAGTAAGTGCAACACATGTGCATCATCTTGACAGCATGATTTGCCTTGTCCAATGGACCTTTGGCTTCTTGCTTCCTTTCCTTCAAAAGTTTCCTGTATGTGGCCATTCTCTTCCAACATCTAGAAACATGATGGTTATCCAAACCACAAAAGGAACATGCAATTCTTTTCCAATGCTTATATGGAAATTTACCATGTTGAACAAAATCAAAAGGAATATGATTAGAACCAGATTTATACCTTTCTCTTTCACCTTTATTGCCTTCTTGAGGAGGTGAATAAAATGAAGAAGTGGCTCCCTTTGGAAAACCATCAATCTCTTCAAGGCTATCAGAGTTTCCACAACTCTCTGGTTCAAGTGTATACTGATATACACCTTCTTTCTGCAAGGTATGCTTCACACTATTGCATTCCCCAAGAATACAATCTTCACAATCTTGGGGTAGAAGACCTGAAATGAAACTCCTTCTTGGATTTGTTTCAATGGTCTTCATGGCAGCTTTGGAACTTTCTCCATAAGGCTATCCATAGCCAAGACCCAAAAACTTAGGCCTTTCCTCAACCATTATTGGCTCAGCAATACCTTGTGCATGCTTACCCAAGCCTTTTCCTTCATAGCCCATCTTAGACATTAGCTTGGAACCTATGCCTTTGGTATGTTTTTCAATAGAACCAATATAAGCATTCTTAGAAGAATTTGAAGACAAACTAGAATGGTTTACCTCTTCTTCAAGCTGATACTTGACTAAAGCTTCTTTGGCAACAAAGAGTTGTGAATCCAACTCATGCATCCTTTTCAAGTTCATATTTGCAATATGAAGTTGCCTCGCCATTTCTTGCAATTTGTCAGAAAGCATCTGCTTCTCTTCCTCCACAGAATTCAACTTCTCTCTAAGTATGTTGCTCTTCCTTCCATCCTCATACATTTCTCTCACCTTGTCCATCATGATGAACAAGTCTTGCTTCATATCTCCATCAAAGAATCTTGTGATGAAGGAGGAATTTGAGGACTCACTTGTAGAAGTTTTCATTATGCAAAATGAACAAAAGAACTTCAAACAAGATTAACAAAGAGCTTATTCAAGCAACCTTTTAAAAAAAACCTCTTGTGCTCCAAGGATTGCTTTGAGGTCCCTTAGGATAAGAATAATGCCTTCAACCCTTCTTCCTTCTTATCCTTCCTGGACTGAGCTATCAATAGCTTTCCCTTCACCTCTGCAAACTCAAACAATAGTCAGTCTACACACAAGCATACAATCAATCAGACAATCAATCCTTGACTACCCAAACACCTTTCAGACAAGCAATGTTTGCTCTGTCAATCAAGCATTCTGAGTTGATACCACTTTCTCTGGTATAACCAGCTTTGATATCACCTTCTTTGAAGGTGGGGTTAACAAATCTTAGGCTTTGATACCACTTGATCTAAAAATGGGGCACTAAAGGCTTCTTTTCAAGCTTACAAGAACCTCTCCCACTCCTAAAGCTTATATATTCCCAAGACCCAAATGATTAACCAATTATAGAATTAGTAATTTGCTTGAAAATAAGGTGTATGCTGGTGTTTATTTTTTGACTGTTTATGTGCTTTAAAATTTTGTTGTTTATGCCGATATAACATACATATAACAATAAAATATTACAGCAAATAAAAACACATAAGGCAGCAAGTTTAGTATGGAGTTCACCCAAAATTCTTGGGCTACGTCTCCTTGAGCTCTAGTCAAGTCAACTAGGTTCTCTGGGATTATGGCAGCAGTTCTTTTACAAGCTCCACGCTCAACTCCACTGGTTTACACAGAACACAATGGGCTTAGAACACCATCTTATCCCTGGCTTTGAAGCTCTCGGCTTTCTGGCTCTGGCTTTGGCTCTAGCTCTGGCTCTGGCTCTGGCTCTTGACTCTCGCTCTAACTCTTGGCTCTTAGTTGTGGCTCTGGCTCTTCGACTCTAGCTACTCTGAGCTCTCTCTCTCAGCCTTTGCATGCATCAATGGTTCATTTAACCTCCAAGTGACCTCTTGCAACCTTCCAACGACCTTTTTGTAGCTTTGTTGCCTGTCAATCGTGCTCTCTGGGATTATCGCTCTCTCAGCTAATAGCTCTCCTTTAGTGACCTCCAGCTCTCACCAACCACCCTGTCAATTGGGCCTTCTAGCTCCTTCAAGACATTTTCCTGGCTCTACAACTTCTCCAGTCATTTCTCTGCATGTTATTACTCCCCTACGGCTATGTGGCTTCTCTGCGCGTTGTTTGTTAGACTGGCCATTTGGCTCTGCGGCTGTGTGACTTCAAACGCATCATTGTCTGCCAAAAACGCCCGCTTGTAGCGGGGCACAATGATCAGGGGCCGTTATAGAGGGATCAGGGCCTTCTTCCAGACAAAAACCCGAAAATGGAGAAAAATCCAATACACAGAGATTTTTCTGAAATTACACTATCGGGTGTGAATTCCAGACTTGAAATTTTATTAAATCGCCCCTATAACCCTATCGGGTCTGCATTAGTCGCAATATCACTCTCACAAAATTGCATGTCCAAAATCCCAAATACATGAGATAACACAGAAAATCTGAATTCTTAGACTTCAAAAATTATGTAATCAGGCTTATAATCCCCATCGGGTCCGGTCCTTGTCTCTTATCGCAATCGCAATCACATTAGCTCTGCTATCGGGGATTACCGATCGCTGATCACTGATTTAATCTAGACCGTTGATTTGATCCCCGATCAGATGGTCCAGATCGCATCGCATATCGCTATCGCATTGGCTCTTTGTGTCAGGGATCACCGATCTCCCGACCACTGATTTAATTCTGGCCGTTGATCTCATTTTCGATCCGATGGCTGAGATCGCATGCCGCGGATCGGCAATCGCATGTCACATATGGTATCGGCCCCTTTTATATCGCTGCGATACGATGTTCCAATGCGATATATCGCAATCACATGCTACATAGTCCCTGGGGTTCCTTCCCTTATCTCATAGCATTGATGATGCCGATATCGACGATCACAATGTTGCATCAGCCCAGGGTCCTTTCCTTATATTATTTGCATATCCCTGCCTTCGACTCGATATGTCGGGGATCGGTAATCAGGGGTCTCTTTCGCCTCCACTTTAAGTCAGCCTCTTGGACCACTCCGATGTGATTTTCTTTTATAAAGCCTTTAAGGCCATTTTTTGAAGATTTTTCCTCTTTTTCAGAGGAAAAAGGGCAACTTCTTTCTACAATAACTTCTGCATCTGAGGTTTGTTTTAGTCCATTCAAATTGTAGTAGATTTAGAATGAAAAGATCTACATAATGGGAGTATTTCTAGGAGCATCCTTAGACTTTCATTTTCCTCTATGAGGAACACGTAGACTTAGAAGTCTATCCAAAATCCATTTTGGATCAAGGCCGCTACCTCAGGAAGTCAGGAGAAACCAGTTGAAGAAATAGACCCATCCATGATTATCACGTTCTTGGAGACCTGCATGAAACTACTCTGTTATAGTAAGGCTTTGAAGGGACTGCATGAACTGATCAATCGATGCACTGGCAAGGACAGCGCTACTGGCGAACCATGCATATTCAGAAATCTTAAAAGCATAAGGCAATAACGAGACGTGAGATGAGACTCACCACGTAGATAGGAGAATATGAGATGGATCAAATTATTCTGGATCTAAGGTCGGACACAAATGTTCTGCCTAAGAAGACATGGGAATGGATGGGGATACCTGCGCAACAGTGGTCTCCGATTCAATTAAGAATGGAAAATCAACAAAATATCATCCGCATGGGACGATTGCATGGAGTAACTGTAGATATTGAAGGCGTGAGCACATTGGCTGATTTTGAAGTAATAGAAATTGTGGATGACAGCAACCCCTACCCTGCGCTCCTTGGGATTGGTTGGGCTACTGACATGAATAAGGTGATCAACTTGAAGAAGCGAAAGATGATGTTTGAAAAGAAATTGCTTCGCGTAGTAGTACCCCTGGATCCTGTACAAGGACCGCGCTATTTTGAACTAGTCCACAATTACGAAAGCGATGATGATTTGGACCATATATATAAGATAATAGCACGAGATCAAGATTGGGTGAATCCAACACCGGATGGTCGTATTACATGGGACTATTAAATTTCTTGCACATCAGACTAAGATGAAGAATTAGAGCATTGGCAGAATTGATTTCATGAAGTATCTATGTTGCACTATAATATGATGACTAAACCGTTGCACGGTGTGTCATCGAAGGTAAGGAATCTGCCTTCTTATGATGGGTTGACTGATGTGGATATATTTTTGGATGCATTTGAAAGGGAAATGATAGAAATGCATTATTTCTAGGCCTTTGATTGGGTGTTGTGCACTACACCCGCAAGATGGTGGGGTATGCACAATGGTAGTTTCGATGATTGGCGTGAATATATGAGGATTATGAGAATACGCTTTGGATAGCCGAAAGTATGGATGACAGACAAGTATGATGGGAGGGATGATCCGCATGATCACTTGGCCAAATGGAATAAAGCTTATGGAGCAGAGCCTCAGCCTGAATGGGTCCATCTGTTTTGCCATACCCTCGATGTCATACCAATGAATTGGTACCTGGAAATAGAGCTTCGCCATGACACTGAAGAATGGGATATTTTATGCCAAGGGTTTATAATCACGTTCAACTTTGTAGATGGGTTTGACTGTATTGACGACGCACTACAAAAGGTTAAAGCATTGATCTTTAGGATACCATAGGATCCTCTAGAATTGATTCAACCTGATTGGACTACTCAGATAAGCCACGTGCTGGAATGCTATACAAGACTATTGAAGAAGACGATGAGGATCCCAGCAAAATTAATATTCCAGAAACTGAAGGTCACCGTGAAGTTAAAGGACCACAGATAGAAAACCCAGACATAACTGCACCTCTCAAAACTAGGCAGGTGAACATTGGCACAGAAGCAGAGCTGAAGTTTGCAAATATTGGGGACTATTGGGATGATGCGATAGTAGATATGGTCGTCGAGCTACTCCATGAATATCAGGATTTGTTCCCCACGAAGTTTTCTGACCTAAAAGGAATAATAAGAGACCTAGGTGTGATGAGGATCACCCTAAAACCAGACGTGAAACCTGTGAAACAAAGACCTTATTGCCTCAATCCAAAGTATAAGGAAAGGGTTCACATTGAGTTAGATGAGATGCTCGCGGCAGGTATTATTGAACTGGTCAAAGAATATGATTAGGTAAGCCCAATAGTGGTTCAGGAAAAGAAACAGAAGGAAGAAATAAGGACATGTGTAGATCTCAGGAAATTGAATGATGCTTGCGTACATGATACTTTTGCGACCCCATTCACATATGAGATCCTAGATAATGTAGGCGGCCAACAAGCATACTCGTTCACTGATGGGTTCTTTGGGTACCATCAGATCAAAATTGCGCTTGATGATAGAAGCAAGCCGACCTTCATGACTGAATGGGGATGGTTTCAATACACCGTAATGCCTTTTGGGTTGAAGAATGCACAAGCGATATTTTCATGCATAGCCATTGCGGCATTTAAATACTTCATCCATAAATTGCTAGAGGTATACTTTGACGATTGGACAGTGTTTGGATTGGTCAAGTGCCATGTGGCAAGTCTGCGCTTGATGCTAGATACATGTAAGAGATAACAAATCGCCCATTTTTTTGTGTTCCCTTTGGGATCTTGCTGGGTCAAGTGGTATGCAGACAAGGATTAATGGTAGACCTCGCAAAGATGATGGTGATAATCAACTTGGGGGAGCTGAGGAGTGTGAAAAAACTGCGCACAACTCTGGGGCATACCAGATACTATAGGAAGTTCATCAAGAGTTATGCCCAAATCATCGCGCCTATGGAGAAATTGTTGAAAAAGGATGCTACGTTCTATTGGAATGATGAATGTCAGAAGAGCTTGGATGTGCTGAAAGAGAAAATGGTCACCATGTCGATCCTAGTCTTCCCGGATTGGAAGAAGGAATTTCATGTGCACGTGGATGCATCGTGTATTGCATTGGGAGCCGTACTGACACAAGCTGGTGAGGGATAATTGGATCATCCTATAGTGTTCACAAGTAGGAAGTTGTCTAAAGTGGAGAAGAATTATTCCACGACAGAGCACGAAGGATTAGCTATGGTGTACGCGCTCTATAAGTTCAAGCACTGTTTTTTGGGCAGACATTTTAAGATGTATACAGATCATTCCGCATTGGAAGTACTTGGTCAACAAGCTTGTGTTGGGGGGGGAATATGTAGGTGGTTGTTGTAGTTCCAGGAGTACGACTTCGAAGTTATTGTGAAGCCAGGACAACTGAATATGAGACCTGATCATCTGTCGCGTATTGAAACTGGAGATGAACCTACTAATTTAGAGGAAGGAATGCCTAACGCATGACTCTTTGTAGTGTGCATTGTGGACAATCACTTTGAAGATAATATCCACTTCCTAACAACAAGAACGACTCTAGAAGGTTATACAAGTCAATAGAAGAAGATACTCATTGTGCATGGAACAAACTTTTCTATCATTGCAGGGCACTTCTAAAAAATGGGATTCGACGAAATATTGTGACGTTATGTGCCTAACTTCGAACGAAGCAGCATCCTCGATGAGGCTCATGGAGGAGCCGATGGAGGACATTATGCAGGGAAAGCAACAACACAAAAGATTCTACGCACTGGGTTGTGGTGGGCGACACTACATAAGGATTCGAAAGCATATTGTAGGGCATGTAATGCATGTCAAAGGACTGGCAAGCCATCCTGGAGGGATGAGATGCCTCTGATACCATAGGTGATGTTACAACCATTCGAAAAATGGGCAATTGACTATGTGGGAGAAATTCAGCCTCCAGGAAAGAAGAAGGGTGTGCAGTACATCATCACTGTGACTAAGTATTTGACCAGATGGGCAGAGGCAAAGCTTGTGAAGGACTGCACAGGTGTGACAATGGAAAAATTATTTTTGAGTATGTCTTGACAAGATTCAGGTGTCCAAAGATTTTGATGAGTAATCGCGGTACGCACTTTCTTAACGAAACAATCAGCGCGTTGACAGAGGAATTCTAGGTGTATCATCAGAAAAGTATGCCTTATCATCTGTAGGCTAATGGGATGGTGGAAGCATTCAATAAGATGCTGGAGAGCGCGCTGATGAAGGTTTGCAATTCTCAGAGAAATCACTAGGATGTGTGCATGCCAGCAGTGCTATGGGTCTACAGAACGACTTGCAAGACGTTGACTAGAGAAACGCCTTTCAGACTCGTGTATGGTGTAGAAGATGTGATGCCAATGGAATAGATTGTACCTAGTCTATGCATAGCGGCATTCATAGGAATGGTGGATTGTGGAGCCCTTAAGAGAGGCTCGCGCAGCTAGCGGAGCTTGAGGAGGACCGATTTCTAGCTAGATTTCATCAACAAGTTCAAAAGGAGCGTGAAAAGGCATGGCACGATCGGCACATCAAACTGCGCACCTACAAGGTAAATGATCTAGTTTTTTTATATGACAGTAAGTTCAATAAATTTCTAGGGAAATTTAGGATGCATTGGCTAGGGCGGTATGTCATCAAGGGGATTTCCGATGGTGGAGCGGTTCAACTGGTCAAATTGAATGGAGAACCCTCCCCAAGAAAGGTGAATCGCAGCCAATTGAAGCCATACACCAGTGATCTAGCTAGGTGACTATATGAGGGAAGCACAATATTAGCGCTCCAGGCAATTGAAAGGAAGTGCAAGACTATAAACTACACTCCCGAGTCGGAGAGTTGCGCGATTGGGGAACTGCGTGGAACGAAGAAATGTCATAGAGCCCGTAGAAGTGCGTAGGAAGTTGCGCTATGAAACGAAAAAACTACGTAAGATAGCCGAAAATTGATCGTTAAAGTCACTGTTCATGATTTGACGATGAAAAATGGCCAAATGGAGTGGGGGAGTAGAATTTAAGTTAGAATTTATGGACCAGATTTTTGAAAATCTGCTGCCAATCTAGCATTAATGAACCGATTATGGGGGAAACGATCGGATTTGAATTCAAAAATTCCTATAAATTACAAAGGGTTGCCTAGCGGAAAACACTTGGCATTTTGAGAATTTATATGTTGAGCTCTTAGGCACGCATGGACTATGAATACTTTGAAGCTTTGATAGTGAGTTCAGCATTTGAAAAGTTGCCAAAGGAGACACAGGAGTTATTGAATAGCATCATGTCGACGCCAACTGAGACTATAAATGTTGGGGAAGCAATGACAGCCAAGGGAGATATTCCAAAGCTAGCCATGGAAGCCAAGGGAGCTGCCCCAAAGGTTGTAACTACGTAAGTACCAGTTGAAGTACCTAAGTCACCACGTCACCCAAGCCAAGGCCTACCTCGACCAAGGAGGGTCCGAAGAACAAGAAAGGCAAGCAGGTCACGACACCGCAGTCGGTGCATGCATCAATTAGAAAGCACCCAGAGAAGGATAAGCCCACCGCACAGGAAAAGGGCAAGATGGTTGACTTAGAGCTGGAAGAAGAGGTCAAAGAAATCCCCATGGATGATGAGGATATTGCAATGGAAATGGAGGATGTTGAGGTTGAGGGGTCTGACCCAATTTCTAAGCTACCTGAGTACATTCCTCCGCGTAAGGGTAAAATGAAGGTATCGAAGGATATTGATGAGATTAAGGTCACCCTGCACACACCCCTACTGCCAGAGAAAATTGTCTTTGAGGGACCACGCTTGGATCGTTTCCCCCTTCTAAAATTGGAAGACTGGGATTTAGCTGACATGGAGCATTTCCCTCATTTAGCAACAAACCAACTTATGAATCGTGTCTTCCACAAAAACACTGGAGTGACTGCTTTGCAGCCGAGGAAGTGGATGAAAGGCGTGGAGAAGGCAGACCTGCTAAACCTGCTATGGGTGCCACATTACAACCGCGTGCCTATCATGATGATCGTGATCAAGCAGCTATTGTGCTTGGTGCATGATGGGGGTTTGTGGTTGGAGGAGCTGATACCCATCACTGACATGCTAGTCCATAAGATCACGTGGTTTCCACACTCAGGAAAAATTTGGCCGTGGTGTTTGGCGGAAAGGCTGGCAAGCATGCCCTTGCTGAAAAATTCAAGCTAGTAAAGAAGCCACGCAGCTACGCCATCAACAGTATCTGTGACCCCACGGTCAAAGTGGCGATGTAAATCTTGGTAGGAAAGGTCATGAGGAAGTGTCGTGGAGACGAATTGCTGGCACCAGTGATAACCTTGGTGGCCCAGTGCGCAGAGGGCGTACAGTTTAACTGGGCCCGCTACCTCCTCGGTGAGTTCCTCGTGAAATGTCACGAGGTGCAAGTTCATAGGAAGACATTCCACTATGCATGGCTATAGGTGCCCAGTGCTGGTTGCATGGGAGCTACCTGAGGATAGTCAGTTTCCTCCGGTCGCACCAGACCTACCGAAAGCAGCGAAGTTCACTTTGCTATGGGCTACAAAGGATCCTCAATGAATCAAGGACAGCAATATCTTCTAGATCTTGATGGAGATGATCGTCCATATGGCCATCGATCGCAAGCCGCGGTTGTCACCAACAAATTTTGATAAGCTGCAGAAGTACGTGGAATTCAAGGTTGACTTCCACCATGTCTCAATACGTGCATGAAAGGACCCTGAATAGAAGTGGCATGACCTTCCATATTTTGCCACATATGACATAATTGCAGTGGTCCTTGACTGTTAGCCGGCAGATTGGTGCACTGCCACGGACTTGACAACACGATCTAGCAAGCTAGCCACACATCGAAAGAAGGAATAAGCCAAGCTAAAGATGGAACAGTTGGTTGTGAAGAAAAGAAAGGAGGCTGAGGATAAGGCCAAGGAATTACGCGCTGCCACGAAGTAGACGGGTGGGCAAGCGGAGGAAGAGGAGCGTGGCTCAGAACGGAGTCAAAAGTCACCTTCCCTAGAGAAAGAAGAAGAAGATGAAAAAACGGAGCAGGGAGGAGCGGACCCGAAGACGAATCTATTCTGTACCAAGTGCAACAAATATCTAGAAAAAGTAGGGCCACGGAAGAAGTCGAAGGCTAGCAAGAAATCTCGATCACCCTAACAGAGGGGGACTTGAATGACATAGGTGATATAGTGATGGATGCCACAACGGAAATGTTGTAGTAGTTCGAGCAGTAGTAGCAGCAGGCTTTGAGTGCTATCCAAACGGGTCTGCAAGAGCTACAGATCCACGCCTCATAGGTACAGACTAGCGCAATGTCAACCAATTTGGCGCCTGGCACCTCCCAAGCTGTAGGGATGCTGTGCACACAATATCCCTGAGCAATAGTGCTATCGGATGGAGCAGTGACTACAGAGATAGAAGTTAATAGGGCTATTGTCAGCACCCTCAAGGGAGTTGGACTTAACTTGGTTGCGCTTCCCAGTGAAGCGCTTCACCTTTTTCAGGATGGCGTGTTCACGGAACTGCTGGCCCACGAACAGCCCGTGTTACAGGTAATCAGTGAGTAGAAGATCACTAACGCCCAGATGGTTGTACAGTGAGACTCCGCCATTGACCTCGTGAAAGACCGTACGGGCAGGAATCAACGCATAGCTAAGGTTGTGGCTGAGGCATTGTTACCGGGAATAGTGTCCACTCGGATGCTGCTATTCCCACTAAGATGGGTGGCTATCTTAGAAACAAACAAGTGAAGTCTACTTTCATTTTCCTTTATGAAAATAGATAAGAGGGGAACCAAGGAGACCAACCTTAGTCTTGCGCTTGATTTCTTCTCGTTCCTGATAGAGCTTTGTCGCTTCTTCTTCATCTGCCTAGCTTCAAAGAGCACCTGTGGAATCACAGCAACATACTACTATCGAAGAACAAAGATCTATATTCATAAATAACATAGGACCGGATATGTGTTAACCATACAAATGCATATATAAGCAAACATACAAGAATATGGAGGAAAACTTGAATAGCTTTATTAAGATCAAAAGTAGCAAGAGGGTTACAACCATATGTTCTAACCCAGCATCATCCTTCAGCAAGAAAGCCCTTCTTCACCTCAAGTAAAGCTTAGATCACCCAACACTATGAAATTACACCATAAAAGCAACAACACTTCTCTACAAGATACAAGATTCTAGCCTCTGGATCTCTGTGATGAGGGATCCATATATAGATGATTGTAGGGGGGT
>APFE030949519.1:82210-108888 GCA_000404065.3 Pinus taeda | reverse complement strand
TTCCTGCTTCCACTTGGAGAATGATGATCTCTTACTCATCCCTGCTCGAAAATAGAGAGGCAAGTGTCAGAGGGGAAGATTCTAGAAGATTCCATGATCTTCCACCTCGCATTTTGTCCCTACCATTTGTCCATTCCCGACCATTGCACCCTACAGAAGAGAAATTTAGTATGCATCGCACCTTATACACTGGGAAGGTGATATGCATCACACCCTCTGTACTGGGCTTTCAATATGGTCCAGTTTTGACCATTTATAAGCAGTTTTCAGTAGAGAACTTCTGGGAGATGATGTAATCAGCTGACCTTGTTCCTTTAGGCAGTGAATCAACACTTCTAGGGACTTAGGAGCCCTCAGTTTATGGACATTTATGATTGGGGTTGAAGTGCCCAAAAATGTCTATAACAAGCATGCATATCTATCCAGGCGCTGGACATTCCTAAGGCTGAGCCAGTAGATGTGCGGGTTCAGAAGCTCTTTGTTGGAGTACATGATGCACACACAGAATTGGAAAAGGTCCAGTTGGAACTGAACCTCAAAATCGCAGAGTTGTAGTTGAAGGCCCAACCTCCAACTCCACTAGAAATCAAAGAACAATGCGAGTCAATTGTGAAATACATCATAGCAGCAGTGGACGATGCAGTAAAGGACTACACGACACTCTTCTAGTAGTTGCTCAAGGTGGTCACCATCTGGAAAGAAGACCCCACTGTGCAAAGGTTGGAAACAGAAGTGCGAGAGCTGCAGTAGTGCTACGATGAAGTTAAAGAGACGACGTGTAGTGTGTCCATCACGCAGAAGCTGGCAACGTTGTAGGAGGCCAAGGCTTTGAAAGAGTAGGTAGATGTAGCTCAGCACAAGGAAGCAGTGTTGAAGGCTCGCTTATGGCCTTGGTTGGACGAGGCCTATTTGATCACGGCCAGTATTGAAGGCAAGCTGGCTAGTTTGCAGAAGACTCAATAGAAGATTCAGTCAGATGGTGTAGGGCCAGCAATGGAGTAGTGGGTCGAAGAGATGAAGCAGGAAGTAGCATAGTGTACCGCCGAAGTTGCAGTAGTCCAAGTCAAGCTAGGAGGTCTTCGTGACAAGATCTCCATGCTAGCTGAGTGACTCGAGGGTGAGTCACCATGTTTGTGTTGGGGGTCTGTTGGGAATGGGTACCCTGGGGTCATTTTTGGGACTAAAAGCCTAAGTTTGGGGTAGAAAGCCTGAATTTTATATAAGGGAATGTAAATTCTTCGCATTTTGTGGCCGCAGAGTGTGAAGATATCAAGAGTCAAAAAGGGTTTCCGCCCTTAGTTTAGATAGCTTATGTCAGCTTTAGATATTTTCCCTTGGTCCACGGACCATGGGATTGTATAAAATGGGAATCTTAGAAGGGTCCAAGGGGGATAAGTAGAGTTCTAAGGAAGTTTGAGTTCCTGATGAGTCTGTGAAGAGCTAATAGCAAGAGTGTTGGTGTAGGAAGAGGCTCTATAGCTAAGTGTGCGGAGGCCTAGGGTAGAAGTCTACAGCTGAGTGCGCAGACCCATGTGGCTTTGTGCGAAGGGTAGATCGAGTCTATATTGGAAATATGAATCATTAATAAAGAGGAGTATTATGAAATTATTGTGTATTTTGTCTCTGTGGATTGCATGCGATTATGTTATGTTAAGTTCTAGGTTTATGTTATAATGCTAATTTGATGCGCGAATATATATGTTTCTATCTACTATATGAATGCAAATAAGGATATATGTTTACGCGAAGATAATCTTAATTGCGTGGTAAAATTGGCAAACACTTAAGTTAATACGGGAAATCATACAATAACATTGCAACAAACGCATGTAAGTGCCTGAGTCAATGGTTAGGGTTGTGCAAAGGACAATTGTATACCTTTGCGGAGGTTCTACGAAACGAAAGAGAAAGTACATTGATAAGCCCTAAGGCTTATCGATTTGTGCGAAGGAAGGGTTTAAGGTATAAAACCAACATCACAACCATCTCAGGGTGCGGAAACTTGGTTCCTTCATCCCCCCATACTGCTTCGGGTAAGACTTTGGTTCGCGCTCTGTGGATTGATGCCGAAAGGGCCAGTAGTGTAGGGATTTACTTGGCTGACTAACGCTAAACTTGGGTTAGGGCCCATCAAGGAAACACATATTTGTGCCAAGCTTGGTACTGTGTGATGGCATCCCCAAACTGCATGATGGTGTCTAGCTCGAAGTAGACTCTAGCCTCCATCGTATCTAGGTACAATGGCTTAGAACTAGTTTCAACTTCCTTCCAAAGCATGAGAAACATTGTTCTAATTTGGACAAGACCACTGATGTGGTTCTACATGTTTTGACTATTCAACTCCAAATCTTCCTTGGTGGCAATCTGTCTCAGTTGCTCCAAGTACTCTTCTATATCATGTCGGACTTGGTTCCTGGGTTTGGCTTTGGTGAGCGAGCCAACTGATGGGATCTTATGTGTTTTCACCAAGACATACAAACTAAATAACCATGTATACGAGGCTTGAATGTTACCAATAATTGAGCCGAGCTACTTGTTGTTCAAAACCAATATTTAAACTCTCACTCTCTCTAGCTCTAACTGTGGCTTAATTTTCTTCTCCAAGTCAAGCGATTTCCCTTTGTATCACATTGTCCATTCTTGCACATAGGTAATGGAAGCTTGTAATTTCTTGAGATTTTTAATAAAATATTTTCTTTTTTGCAGTAGGTCATGCAAACGGACAATTGCTTTATATATGGTCACAAACTCCTCGTAGAGGTTCGGCATGACTTCTCCAAGTTTTCTCTAATGAATGCAGGTGATGCGTGATGATTCGAAAAATGCTTTCTCTTCTCTTGTACAATATTCTTTTGGAACTCATAATATGACAAATTGTACAAGTCCATTACCAGATCATCATCAAGAGGAACACCATCCCCTTCCTCTCTTGTAGTTAGCTTTGCTACTGGAGTTAGTGGATACTGAACGACGACCTATGGTGCACTCGACACCAGGACAAAACCTTCATTCTATGGCTCTTATTCCAACTTCGTGTCTGTAACTTCAATCAAGCCTTCAATCTGCTGAGGAGGCTCTCGATGTTGCATTTGTTCACTCTCCTCCTTAGTTTTTGGTTGGTTCTATTCCTACTCTTCAAACTGTATTGGTGTTGATTCTTCGGCTATGGAACCATTCCTTTCTTATTCTTCTTGCTTTTGCTTCTCTTCTTTTTATTTCCTCCTTAGCTCTCGTTCTTCCTTTAGTTCTTGTTCTGTTTGCTTCAATCTCAGTTTTGCTTCCTGCAAACTCTACTTTTCTCTCTTCCTTAACTTAGCTATGCTTCTATTGCTAAAGTTTATTTCTACTTTTCGATGATTGCAATACAAAATAAGTTTACAATAGATATGCATGACAACTTCTCGTGGTGTCCATGTCCAATTCATGTCGGGAAACTGATTATGTGCATATATTGCATCTAGTAAATATGCAGACATATAAAACCTTGCTTTCTCTCCCTTGGGAGGATTTTGGGCCTGTGCTACATGGGATCCCAACTATCAAGCCAACAGATCTGACTAGCTGAACGGCTTCCCCTTGCTCACAACCTGGTTCAAAAATACTGCCCCCCTTCAAGAAAGGTCTCCATGCTCTGCTGACCATGAATCCTACAAGATAAGATAACCACGAGCTGGTAGGAATTCCTGAGAGAATTTGTCTTATATAAATGGGTGGGTTTTTGTCGAAAATTTGATGGCTCTTTCACCTAGCATATAACAAAATCTCTTGTGTTCATATAGTTGTTGTTGTCATAGAAAAATGAGTCCATGGGCTTCACTAGCTTAGGGAAATGATACATGTGTTGGTAATCCTCTGCTAAAAAGGTAGTAAACTTTTGTCCGCTCACATTGCTCAGTGTCATGGTCTTCTCATCGATGCGTGAAATAATCTAGATGATGACATATGCACATGGGAAGGTTGGATATCTGCATGCAACCCTGTGTTGTCTTGACTTCCAAATTCTGAGATTAATCTGTTTTCCCTCTAGATCTGCCTCAAGGTTCTTTGCTAAAAGAACTTCATTAACTTACTGCCATGTTAGTGTTAACTCCTTTTCTATAAATAGTTGAATGTCTGCATATGTTGGCAAGTCTACTGGTGTTTTCTCAACTGCTTCCCCAATACTTCTTTCAGCCAAAGCAAATATATTTGGTGCCATGGTAAGAATGATTGTTGGAGGGAAGCGCTCAACAACTATGGTACCTGAGGGAAAAAAAAGGTCACTCATGGCAATAAAACATTAGTCTTTGCAAATCTACCTTCAAAGCATGATCATGCAAAAAATTGGGCAACTAGTGAGAGGGGTTGTGCAGTTTTCATCAACAAGCAAGGGATACTAATGATGGGAACTATGCACTATGCAGTCCTAGCAGCTAAGGGTGTAGCCTGAGGCTTGAGACTACATCATGCACAATTCAACCTGGGCAGTGATTGGGAGAGACTGCACATTGTGCAGTCTCAATGGCCAAGGTGACAGGCTGAGCCCTGGAACTACACAATGTGCAGTTGGGCCAACCTGTACTACACACTATGCAATTCTAGAGGCCAAGATCTTGGCTTGAGCCTTAGGATTATGCATCTAGCCAAGGAAAGTGTAGACCTTCCCAATGGAGGTGTGTAAAATGAGCAGAACTAAGTGATGATGTGAGCTTGAGTGCAAAAACAACTAAGTATGAATGAATCAATGTGAATCAAATGCATAAATTGAACAAACAAAAGGAAAATCATGTATGTGAGGAGAGTCGTCACAATGACAACCATCGGTGTAAAACCAAGAAAACCAATGAGACACTTGTGAAATGAAAACAATAACTTAGAAAACACTTCTACAAGAAGAAATAAGTTTAAATGCCAGTAAACATGAAGAGAAATCAGCAAAACAACATTCATACAAGCGAAACGACAAAAAACGACAGAAAAATCGGCAAAAGACTATAAAAGAAAAACTCACCTGGAAAAGCGACGATGACGACACCAAAGGTTCCTTGATATCCTCATGAATTCTAGAGCTCCAAGATTGAATGTGAAAATGAGCTCTAGAGGCATCAATTAAATAGATTTGAGTGAATTAGGGTTTATGACATGCATGCCTAAAATCAAGGAAAAAGCGACACTTGGCAGAAGTTTCTAAAATTAACAAGTGTGCCTCCTTCAGGATACTAATAACAAATCCCTGTTTTTTAGGAATGCTTTTTTTCCTTTTATCTTTTTTTCTTTTCCGGGGAAACTTGCCATGCATGTTGCCGGGAAAAATTGCGCAATTATGGGGAACTGGGCAACTTTCCACCTCAGTGCACTGTGCAGTTTATGAGCTTAGTGAGGGATTGCACAGTTTCTAAGATTATTACTTGGCTACCTTCCATGACTACATAGTTTATGATCTCAAGGTTGACTTACAATCTGAACTGCACAATTCCACTCATCAAGGTTGCTTGCCCTCAAGGATTGTGCAGTTTCTGGAGGCAAGCTTAGAATTGTTGTAAGAAAAAGTTGGGAGATTAGCCTGTGACTTAGAAAGATCAACTAAGTGTAAAAATGAGTAAACAAAAGCACAAATTAAAAATATAAGTCTCATTTAGATCATGAGTACTTAACAATAGTACAAGATAAGCTCTTGTGGATAGGAGGGAAGGCTCCAAAATCAAATCATAGCAAACATTTTGGAGGTTGGTTGTAGCAGCTACAACACTGGCGACACATCGGTAGAACTCCATCTATCTGTATGGATCTTGTCTCATGAAAAGTAGGTCTAAATCTTCCAGAAGTATTGTTCATTTCATTTATTGTTGCAACTTCTTCACATAACTTGAGTTAAAGATATAGTCCCTATCATTCTCTTCATCGACAACACGCATACCAAGCCAAGTCAAATTGAGTTGTTTTGATTGGGGATAAGGAGTATATAAATGCACAAGTAAAAGAAAATGTCAAAGTCTTATTTTTCATCTCTGGCGTTGCTCCATTGCCAACAGTCCTAGACAATACCCTGGTAGATTCACTTCAGGAACACAAACGATGCTTCACTATTAGTGAGCCTGGATAGTACCCCAGTGGAGTTGCTTGCCTCACCTCTCTACACAGGAATCATTTCTCTTATTTTTCCCTTTATTTCATTTTTCATTTATTTTTATGTTTATTTGTTCAAAGAACTATGCATAAGCACTTATTTATTTTATGGGGGCGGAAGAGGGATCTTGACTTATTGAGAGCATAAGAGGTTGTCCCTTCAGAGAAGGATATTTATATACACCTTTGACATACTTGTTAAGGTTTTCCTCCACTCCTTCCTCTACTCGACTTAGTTGACAATGATTAACTGAAAAGATAAAAGATCGATTAGAGTAGGTGGTACTAGTTAAAATTTCAAGCATCGTGATTTCACTATGACTTTCTCCGAAAGGAACGTATTTTCCATCAGAGTATCATCGACTAAAATAAATGCAATATTCACGTAAAGAGAGGTAATAGACAAATAACCAAGCATTGATAGTAATACAACTTCCTCTTGGACTTCACCCTACTTGTCTAAGAAGCCAAACACAGTCTCATGCTGAAGTTGTCCTATGACTAAAAAGAAAACAAACAAAAGGAGAGAAGCGTAGTGGAAATAAAATTAAATCAAACCAATTCAAAGAAAACAAATAAGAAAAGAAAAACTACCACTCCTAACCTAATCAGAGCATAGGCCAGTCTCACATGAAGTGATACTTCCACTACATCCACCTACATATTAGCTAGCCCATGTATGTGAGGGAATGCATTTCAAGAAAGATATTCAAACATAATGGTAAAAAAAAGGATAAGACAATACAAACCACAACGTTCGAAGTTTGAAAGCGTGCACAGAAAAGTAAGAAAGAGACAGGAATGGTAGACATTTTGCGGATGCTTTGTGGTTTTTAGACACACTACAACTCAAATGCATGCAAGAACAAACTTTCAAACTGTGGAAACGAGTGAGCATAAAGAAAGGAGAAAATTTTTGTTTTGCAAGAGTGCTTGGAAAATATGACCCCTTCAATAATTGAGTGACAGGATAGTGTAATGCAGATAGAGGATGCAAAAATTATAAAACATTTTGATTTTCAATGTGCATGGCAGAGCGATGAGGAGCCTTGAAATATTCAACATTATTCTGATCAGAAGTGGAACTTACCTCAAGACTACGAGGACTTGACATAACTATCAGCTCAAGTTGGAGTGCCTCAACAGCTTGGGGAAGTTCCAATTCGCTAGAAGATGGATCATCGAAGATCGGTGCTTTAGAAAGTCAACAGTGCAAAAATCATATTGTGATCAAATGAATCAATGAAAGGATCATGACAACAATGATCAGAAAGCTCAATATTACAAATAGAGGCATCTTCATGATCTAATGAATCATAAAAAGGGGATGATGGAAAACAAGAAATTTCACCCTCTATATTTTTAGAAAGATAAGATGAGAGATTGGAAAGATCAGAAAAAATAGATTTGTCCTCTCCACATTTGGATGAGAAACTAACATTCCAAGTGTTTTGAAAATGATTGGAAACTAATTCTTCAAAAGATTTAATAGGGATGACATGATTGTGGAAGATGTAAAGATAATGAGGGAGAGGTGCGGAAGGAGAAAAATCATGCTTCATCGCAAATTCTTGTTCAACTATGGGCTACCACACATAATCATCGTAAATGATATCGCAAGTTGGTTGCTCAACACTAACTCCGTCCAAAACTTGAACCTCATCAATATCAAAATAAGGATTCAAAACAAGTGAATACAATAAATCATAATCCGGAGGATCAAAGAAACCAAAGGATGGAGGACCAGGAGATAACACTTCATCATAACCATGAGATTCACGGTCCAAACCTGCGCTAAAATTCTGAGTATGTGGGGGTGGGAGAAGATGGTGGTAGATCAGCGAATGAATTCTCAAATTCTCCCACCTCAACCTGCAGAATTGGAGTTGTTTGATGAGAAGGAGATAGAGGGTCACTTGGAACAACAATCTCATACGTCGCAAATTTAGAAGATCTAATACCGAGGTATGTTGGGAGAGGTTCGAAAGATTCAAGCTCATGCAGATTTTCTTAAATGTGAACAAGATATAATAACCTGTACACCAAGAAAGACAAATCAACATCATCTTCTGCAAATTCAGAGAAAAAATGAATGAAACGATTGTGAAAATCCTGAACATATTCATTAGTTGCTTTTCGCAAATTTAAATTTTTCTTGCACAGAGTTTCACAATCATGCATATCAAAAGCACGACACAGTTCTATGAAAAGATGTTTGAAAGAGTGTGTGGAGACATCATGCAAGGTGTTACACCATTCCCATACATGCCCTTCGAACATGAGAATGAACAACCTACATCCAACATCCTCATAGTGGATGTTGTGCTTCGTGCAGAAATCAAGAAAATGAGCGGTGTGCCCAAATAAGGTTGTTTCACCCTTGCCATTGAATTTCAAATTTGACAAGTCATCCATAATTCTCGTGAGCACTTTCATATTTTTGTGTCAGAAAAACATGATGGGGTTATGATTTCGGGAGAAGTCATTAAATGAGTGCAAACATTCAAAACGGAATTCAAGGGCTCAGCTTGTCATCTGACCCTCCTTCTAGCACTAGAAATGTTGACAGTGTTGAACCTGCCAACATTCAGGGGATCTCCCCGATATGAAGTCCCAACTAGACCTCACACCATTTGGAGTAGGAGTCCCAATAGTGTGGGTGTTAATGACATTCCTTGGATGCAATTACACATAGAGTGGTGCACAATGTCTTTGGTGAGAACAAGTGTGTGACCCTACGGATAGTCAAGTACGATGCATGAATGGTTCCAACACACAAAGGGAAAAAAAAGTGAGCCCCTTAGAAGCCTATAATAGTACACAACTTAAAAGGAACACACGAGCATAATGACGTCATGAGCTAACATGCACAATAGTTGACAAGTTAAGGTGGTGAATTAATACAACAACACATTTTCAACAAGATTTGTACAAATGGAAATGAAATAGTTCATAAGCATGAGCATAAGTTAAATAACATACATTGCAAATAAAACAAGAATAGTCATACTATATTCACAACATATGCATGAAAGCATGTCAGCTCTAAGTTTTATTAAGAGTGAAAGTTCCAATCATACATACGCCATTGACAAACCAATAGCCCTAATAGTGGAATGTTAAAGTTAGCAACACCTACTCCTCCAAAGAAGTATACTCCACTCTACGCTACGGAGAAGCCAAGGCTCTCACGAAACTCCCAAGCTCATCCTAAGCTTAAGCCTAGCCAAAAGTTTGGCTCCCAAAATCCCGTTACATGAGTTATGAGGTTCCATTTATAAAAAGGGGATGGATGACCTTTCAAATCCCCTTTGTTACCTTTGGACTACCGTCATGACTCTTCAACTTCTTTCAAATGACTCATTACATTACATCACGACTCTTCGTATTCCAATATTGAGACTTGGAATTTCACTTAGAAAATAATTACAAATAATATTACAGTTTTCACTTGTACCCATATATGAAAAAATAGGGTTGAGACAACTTGACAGCCTAACAAGGCAAAACACTATGATTCTTGATTTTGGGAGAACTCTAGCTTAGCAGCTTCTATTTGATGCTTCGTGGTAACTTATTGGTGCCAAGCTTGGTATTGTGTGATGACATACCCAAACTACGTGATAGTGTCTGGCTGGAAGCAAACTCTAGCCTCCATGGAATCTAGGTACAATGACTTAGACCTAGTTTCAACTTCCTTCTCAAGCACGAGCAACATTGTTCTAATTTGGACAGACCTCTGATGTAGTTCTGCATGTTCTGTCTATTCAGTTCCAAATACTCCTTGGTGGAAATCTGTCTTAGTTGCTCCAAGTACTCTTTGATCTCCTGTCGGACCTAGTTCCTGGGTTTGGCTTTGGTGAGTGAGCCAACTAATGGGATCTTGTGTGTTTTCACCAAGACATCAAAAATATTGAATAACCATACATACAAGGCCTAAATTTTACCAATAAATGAGGTGAGCTACTTGTTGTTTTGAATCAATATTCGAACTCTTGCTCTCTCCAGTCCTTCTTGTGGCTTCATTTTGTTCCCCAAGTCAAGAGGTGCCCCTTTTTATCGCATTGTCCATTATTTCACATAGGTAATGGAAGCTTGTACATTCTTGAGAGTTTTAACAAAATATTTTCTCTGCTGTTGTAGGCCATGCAAACAGACAACTGCTTTATGTATGGTCACAAACTCCTCACAGAGGTTTTGCATGGTTTCTCAAAGTGTTGACACTTCACTGATTATAGTTGCTCTCATCTCCTCCAAGTAGACCTATGTGAAAACTGGGTTTGTGTTGTTGCGCGGATATTTTCTTGCTCTTTCCTATCATCCTATAAGTTTTGTGCCAATTACTCGTTCTTGGTCATAAAATATTGAATGTTTGATCATGTTGCTCTTGCAAAGGCCAAGTTGGCTTCAACAATGGAATTTGAATTCTTCCTGGTGTCTAACATTATCACTCATTCTCTAACGAATGCAGGTGATGCATTCTGGAAAATGATTTCTTTGTGTTTGTACACCCTTCTTTTGGAAATCATCATATGACAGATTGTACAATTCCATTACCAGATCATTATCAATAGGAGCAACATCACCTTCCTCTCTCGGAGCTAGCTCTGTTGTTGGAGGAGGTGGAGACTGAACGGTGACCTACGATGCACTCAACATCAGGTCGACATCTTCATTCTATGATTCATGTTCCAACTCCATGTCTGTAACTTTAATCAAGTCTTCAATCTGCTAAGAAAGCTCCTGATCCTACATCTGTTCACCCTCCTCCTCAGGTGCTGGCTAGTTCTATTCCTACTCTTCAACATGTATTTTCGTTGTTTCTTCTACTATGGCGCCTTTCCTTTCTTCTTATTTCTACTTCTTCTTCTCTTCTTGTTCTTTCCTCCTTAGATCCCATTCTTCCTTCAGTTCTTGTCCTGCTTACTTCAATCTTAGTGATTAGAGGAAATTTCAACCTAAAAGTGGCCTCCTAAGGAAAAATAATAAAATAACAGTTAAAATAATAAAATAAGAGTTATGAATTTTGGAGGGAAAAGAAGAAAACTAATTTTTTTAATTGTATTTTTTACTTATCTTCTTAAAGGTTTACTCAAATTTCAAGTGTAGACATTTGTTGGATACATAATTAAATTTCACATCCAACGAGTACCTATCATGCATACTTTTGAGAAGACATGCATTGATAAAGAAATGAAGATACATTAAAAAGCGTGTTCATCATGATTTTTTAAAAAATATCTTGAATTTTTATCAATGTGGATCTTCTCGAAAGTATGCATGATGGGCATTCGTTGGATGCAAAATTTAATTCCGCATCCAACGAGTTTTTACACTTGAAATTTGAGTAAACCTATAAGGAGATAAGCCAAAAATACAATTAAAAAAATAGTTTTTCTTTTTTTCCCTCCAAAATATTTACATGCACCTCTTTTTAAATTTAAAGGATTTTGAATAGTTTACACATTATGACATGGAAATGACATGAAAATTTCATGGGCACTTTTAGGCTAAAATTTCCTCTAATGTCTGCTTCCTACAAGCTCTCCTTTTCTCTCTTCCTCCACTCTGCTCTCTGTATCCTCTGCTTCCTCTTCACTTCTGCTACTAAAGCTACTTTCATAAGGATTGGATTTGATTTCATCTTGCAGCTTTGTTCTCCCCCTAGACTATCAACAGCCTTTCTCTTTCCCTTATCC
Organism: Pinus taeda; assembly: GCA_000404065.3. Classification (NCBI taxonomy): domain Eukaryota; kingdom Viridiplantae; phylum Streptophyta; class Pinopsida; order Pinales; family Pinaceae; genus Pinus; species Pinus taeda. The sequence continues at coordinate 97,084 of APFE030949519.1, read as the reverse complement.
TGTACGAGATTGTTGCTTTCTGTTGGTGTTTCTTCCGAATTTGTTTCCTCCTGCAGAGTGGCCTGTGAAGTCCCTACTAAGCTAACCGGCTCATGCGGTTTAGAGGCATTGTAGAAATTCCTCCATCAATCCTCCTCCAGCCAATGAAATGTCTCATTGAGTTGATAAAAGGTAAATTCTCGCACAATGGTCTTCAGAAATTTTTCGGGGATCATATGGATTAAACTCTCTAGTAATGAATGAAAACTTCACTGTCTCCTTTCTGTGACTTTCAAGTTATTTATCTCGTATAATCCAATTTGCAAAGGAAGGGTGGGCCATGGGATTTATTTTTCCCATGCAAAGCTGCCAAAAACCCTTTGGCGAGATGATATGACACTTCTTACATGACAATCTTGTCAGCGACATACCTTGGCAAAACATGTAGCAACTTCTCTCTACCAAACACTCTAAGGAAGGTTCCACCTGGTGAGGAAAACCAATTTGCAATCTCTGTTATTGCCTCCATTTCTCCTTGTGACATGCAAAGCGGTTCTTCTTCAAAGATGAGCTTGTAAAGTGGGATGATGAAATGGTCAGTTAGTTGTTCCATTACTCCTCGATGACTGCAATTCGAAAGAGGTTTACAATAGATATGGATGACAGGTTCTCGTGATGTCCATGTCTAGTTCATGCCAGGAAATTGATTATGTGCACAAATTTCATCCAGTGAATATGAAAACACATAAAACTTTCTTTCTCACCCTCAGAATGATGTTGATCCTATGCTACATGGGTTCTCAACTATCGAGACAACAAATATGACTAGTTTAACAGCTTCCCCTCACTCACAACCTAGTTCAATAAGAATTCCCACCCTTCAGGAAAGGTGTCCATGCTCTGTTGACCATGAATCCTACAAGCTAAGATAACCAAGAGCTGGTAGGCCTTCTTGAGAGACTTTGTCTTGTATAAATGGATGGATGTTTGTCGAAACTTCAATGGTTCTTTCAACCAGCCTTTAACAATATCTCTTATGTTGACATAGTTGTTGGTGGCATAGAAAAATGAATCCATGAGCTTCAATGGCTTAGGAAAATGATACATGTACTGATAATCCTCTACCAAAAAGGTAGCAAGCTTCTATATACTGGAATTGCTCAATGTCATGGTCTTCTCATCAATGTGTGAAATAATCTAGCTGATGACATCTACACATGGGAATGATGGATATTTGCATGCAACCCTGTGTAGTCCTGACTGTTGAATACTAAGATAAACCTGTCGGTTCTCTAGATTTGCCTCAAGGCTCTTTGCTGAAAGAGGTTCATTAACTTGCTTCAATGTTAGTGTTGACTCCTTTTCTATAAACAATTGAGTGTCTGCATATACTAGCAAGTCTGCTGGTGTTTGCTCAACTGCTTCCCCAGTACTACTTTCAGTGATCTCTTTTGAAGCAGCTCTCTTTGGTGTGATGGTAATAATGATTGTTGGAGATAAGCACTCAATAATTGTGGTGCATGTGGGAAAAAAGGGACACTCACGGAAAGCAAACATTAGCTTTTTCAAATCTACCTTCAAAGCATGATCAAGCAGCAAACCATGAAACTAGTGAGAGGACTTGCACAATTTTCATCAACAAGGAAGGGAGACTAACTATGGGAAATTCGTATTGTGTAGTCCCATCAGCCAAGGGTGTAGCTTGAGGCTTAAGACTACGCAATGTGTATTTCACCCTAGGCAATGACTATAAGAGACTACGTATTGCGCAGTCTCAATGGCCAAGGTGACAGGTTGAGCCTTGGAAATATGTAGTTGGGCCAGCCTCTACTGCGTAGTTCCTCAGGCCAAGCTCTTGGCTTGAGCCTTGATATTGTGTTGTGTCGAGCTGGGCAAGGAAAAATATGGCCAAGGAAAGTGCAGATATGCCCGGTGGAGGTGTGGAAAATGAGCAGAACTAAGTGATGATGTGAGTTTGAGTGAAAAAATGACTAAGTATGAATGAATCAATGTGAATTAAGTGCAGAAACTGAACAAATAGAAGGAAAATCAAGTATGTGAGGAGAGTCGTTGCAACAACGACCATCGGTGCAAAAAAAAACAAAACAAAACAAAACAAAACAAAAAAAACAAAAAAAAACAAAAAAAAAAACAAAACAAAACAAAACAAAACAAAACAAAAAACAAAACAAAACAAAACAAAACAAACAAACAAACAAACTATTGTGACACTTGTGAAAGTCAAGCAGAAACTTAGAAAACACTTATACAAGATAAAATAAGTTGAAACGCCAACAACCATGAAGAGAATTAAGCAAACAACACTCACACAAGAGAAATGACAAAAAGCGAAAGAAAAAGTGGCAAAAGATGATAAAAATGAAACTCACCCGGAAAATTGACAACGACCGAACCAATGCTTCCTTGATCTCCTAGGGAATGCTAAAGCTCCAAAATTTAATGTGAAAATGAGCTCTAGATGTGTCGATTAAATAAATTTGAGCGAATTAGGGTTTATGATGCGCATGCCTAAAATCAAGGAAAAAGCGACACTTGACAGAAGTTTCTAAAAATAGCAAGTGTGACTCCTTTGGGATACTAACAATGGATCCCTATTTTTTAGGGATGTTTTTTCCCTTTTATCTTTTTCTCTTTTCTGGTTAATCTTGCCATGCATGTTGTCGGGATATATTGCACAATTATGGGAAACTAGGAAACTTCACACCTCAATGCACTGCACAGTTTCTAAGTTAAGTGAGGGATTGTGTAGTTTTTGGGCTCAATAATAGGCTTCTTTCCATGACTTCACATTTTGGATCTCAAATCTGATTGTCAATCTGAACTACGTAATTCTAATAATCATGGTTGCTTTCCCTCAAGGATTGCGCAATTTCTAGAGGCAAGCCCAAAACTGTTGTAAGACCAAGTCGGGAGTATAGCTTGTGAATTAGAAAGATCATCTAAGTGTAAAAACAAGAAAACACAATGGAAAAAATAAGTCTCATTCAAATCACGAGTACTTGACAACAGTACAAGATAAGCTATTGTGGATAGGAAGGAAGGCTCCAAAATCAAAGCATAGGAAAAATTTTGGAGGATTGTTGTATCCACTACAATAGATTCTGAAAATAAATAGAAGGATAACATATAAATGTATTACTAAAAAATATAAAGCAAGCTAAGGAAAATAATTTTAGATCTTGCTTAATTTAAACATGAACCTCAATACTTAAATCAATAGCTTCAGCATGAGCAACAACTCCTTTGTAACAAATTAGGCACAATACAAGCTCAAGAAAAATTAGTCAATTATTTTCTTAATGATTTTGTTGATATTAAAATCAATATGATGAAACCAATCACAAGCTCAATGAAATTTTGAAATGGCAAGAGGATTAGAAAAGTTTCTTTCCAAACCTACCTAGAATTAATGAAATGTGGTATTCTAAAGCTCTTCCTGTTTGGAAGACCAATATATGCTTGGTCAAGGAATTGGTAAAAGATGCTGAGAGGATGTCTAATTTATTTTTACAATTTATCACTCATTCACTTAAAGAGGCAAAAATGCAACTAGGTGATTCTAAGGAAACTCTCCTAGAAGTAAAAGTATTAAAATAAAAATCGAAAAATGACAGGGGTGAGTTCATGGTAGGATTGAATAGTTTTCAAAAGTAAATTTCAAGTTGACATGGGAGTTCTTCATCAAACCTCATGGTTACCTTCAAGTAACTAAGTTTATCAATGAACAGGTTACTCAATTACTACCAATCTTACAAGCTCAAGTGTATAGCTGTAAATTGAGCATTAGACCTCACTCACCTCCCGAGCTGGCTCATCTACTAGAAATCTATCAGCAATGGCAAGCACCCACTAGTTCTTCATCAACAATTCTTCCTCCAAGTTGAAAATTTCAATTTAGTTTTAAAATTTGTAACAAAATTTCTATTTTTCTCAAGTTTTCTTTTGTTATAGTTGAGAGAATTTCAGAGATGTAACTATTCTCTTATCTTTTTTGAAAACTATTTAAACAACTCTCGAGCCCTAGGCTAGGGGTTCTGAATTTTTGAAAGAAAAGGCCCAATTGCACTTTTGTATGAGCTTCTTTTCTAATATAAGTTGAACCACTTTTGATTCCATGTCTTGAAGAAGAAGAGAAAAATTGGTACTATTATTACTTTTATCTTGCTTAAATTTTTATTTAATAATTCATCTTTGTCTTATTGTATCTATCAATTATAAGCATAATAATTCAAGATTGTATGTGAATATTGTTCATATAGCAATTCAACTAACTATTTAATTAAATTGATTATCATTTATATTTTGTTTTGATTAAATGATTTGACGAAAAGATCTATATCTATAGTTATAGAGTTATCTTTTGATTTCACATATAAAATTTTACCTGGGTTATATATTAAATGATATATTATAATTAAAGTTTATTCATTTTACTTTACTACTTATATTTAGAATCACTATCTCATTTTCAATATTTCACTTGTAGTTTTGATATTTTGAAGTCTCCATTCATTGGAGCATCTTTCATAGGGGTAACTAGACCCATTCAAAACCAGTCGGAACCACTATCCCAAACATAAAAGAGTCTAATTTGGGGCTATGACCGGGCGGTTTCCCAAATGTTAATGAGGTCAATTTTGGCCATCAACATTTATGGAACTAGGAGGGAATTTGATTATGAATGGTAAGAATATCACATCTTAAAACTACCAGCTATTCAAATATTTCATCTCATTCATGATCTCCTCCCTGTGATTTAAAGTTGCAAATCCTTCTCACGCATTTCCTATATTGTTAATAAATCTTCCAATGAGCCTTCAATGAATACACCCTTTCCACAAGATCCACCTATATCACCTGAAATTAAAAGAATTATCCAGAACATCGAATGACTCCCAATATTAGGAGATTAACCCCAAGTATCTGAAGCTTCATAAGGAAGTGTCACATCATCACTAAAGAGTTTTAGCATATTGACTATAGCTCAAATTGAGAAATTAGGAGTAAAACCCTTTGAGTTTCCACTAGATACACATTGTCTAAAGAATACTATATCAACTTATGATTCAACAACTTGTTAAACTATTACTCCTAGTTCCCCTCTTCCTACACCTACCATCACTCAACCGACTACACGATCATCTCAAATTCTTAATCCCTCAATCTCATCTACATTTCCTTCTTCAAAACGGCCTATAATGTCTTTTATTGTTACATTTACAACAATTACCTCATCATCCTCAATCTCATCATTCTCAATCTCATCATCATCCTCTATGACTACTTCTACTATTATAACTAGAAAAATCCCTGGAATTACCAGAATGGCATAAAGACCATGGGAAACCTTCAGAGTTGTCAATATTGGGGGTCAACAAAATCCTCTTCCTAAACATCTTTAATGATGGATACCAAAATTTAATCCTAATAATGGTGTACCTCCTGAAGAACATATCGATAATTTAATGCTAGTTATCAATTTAAAAGATGTTAAAGAAGAAGATGTAGTTTGTAGACTTTTTCCTAATAATTTTGAAAGCAAAGTTTCTTCCTAGTACATCACTCTACCTACTAACTCCATAACCAATTGGGATACTTTTGAGGATGCATTTTTAAAGAATTTTGGTGATGAAAAGTCACCATCTTCACTAATAATTGAATTGTCCAATATAAATATGGATCTCGATGAATGAGTCAATGATTTAAATTTACAATATAATAAAATTTTGAATAAAATACTAGGTACGTCCAAGCCCAGTTAGGATGTTCAAGTTGATTGGTATATTAGATCTCTCCCCGCTTCGATGGCTATGTTTGTGGACAAAGATAGAAAGACTACCCTCACTAATAATATGAAAGAAGGGATAGATGTTGAGAAACGAATGATGGCACCAGGTAAGAAATATCCCATGGAAGAGAAGAAGACTTCCTCTCAACCAACTTAAAAAGTGACATTTAAGGATGAGAAGAATACAAATATCACTAAAGATGCATTTGATATGCAAAGCCTTTAAAAGGATATCAAAAATTTGTTAAATGAGGTTGTTGACCTTGTTGAAGCAAGTTGCAAAAGAATCATCTTCAAGAATACCTTTCATAACATTCATAAGGGCTAAACAAACTCCTCCTTCCAGACATATTTAAACAGTTGATGAAAAGGAAGATGAGGAATAATATCCACAACAAACTAAAGATGAAGAATAAGAATAAATAATTGATGCTAATGCGACCTGGGATTCCAATGGTTCCATGTTCGATGAAGAAGAAGAAGAGGTTTTGGATGTGATAACAAGAAGCATAACATCCACAAGTACCACTCCTACTAATAAAGGCACTCCTATAAGTACCTATTCATTCCATAAAAATAAAAGCTTTACTTATGCTCCTCCAATCCTCCTACTTCTACAGATAAAAGTGTCACTCTAGATAATTTTTCTTCTAAAACTCTTGTAATTTCTAACAATATAGAATATAATATTATAGAGGACATGAAGAATACCAAGGCTAACATTTCATTATATAAATTTAGTAAACTAAAACAACAGTAGAATATTTTATTAAATGCTTTGAATGTTACTTCAAAATATCCCCTACTAACAACTGTTGTAACTGCTAAGAGTAAAATCAAGTCGAAGCCCCCTTCTTCCTTTGATAAAATTAAACAAACAAATGCAATTCTCATAGATGATAGGTCTAATTCACATGCCCCACCTTTTCTGATGAATTTTGATATCTTTAATAAGAATGTACATAATTGTTTGGTTGATTTTGGCACCTCTTCCAATATTATGCCATATTCTATTTGCTTGAAAAGAAATGTTAGGCCCCAGGAATCATCCACACAAGTTGTACAACTTTATAGAACTAAAGTCAAAGTATTAGGTGAATTGAAGGACACCTTAATTAGATTAGCTTCTTATCCTAAATAATTTCAGATCATTGACATTTTGATAGCTAATATTCCTAAGTCCTATGGTCTTCTCTTAAGTAGAGACTGGTTAGAAAAACTAAAACCTTACTTTGCAATTGACTAGTCACATCCCTAGCTACCATATAATGGAAAACCCAATCAAATAAGAGTTGGTCAAGAAAACCATATGAAGCATATTGTCACTAAACAAGATGAAGAAAACAAGACAATCGCCTATACCAACAATATCTCAGGAAATTATTGTGCATAATCATATTTTGGAAATTTTACTGCACATTATATATTTTTCCATCTACTACTATATACTCAGAAATAGAAAAAAATTGTAGAATGATACTTCTCGTTGTGTAAATATTGTAAATTCCCCTGTAGATAAACCTGTAAATAATCAATTTTGGACTATGTATTTTGATGAGTCATCAACTCCAATGGGGAGAAAACCATGCTCACATGTAGACTTGAGTTTGACTACACAAATAATGTTGTTAAATATGAGTCACTTGTATAAGGATTAACAAAAGCAGTAAGCCTAGATGTCAAATTGGTGACCTAGAAATTATAATCCAATAGGTAAGAAATATTGTCCACTGTGTCTCTAGTCACCTAAAATATTATCAATTTCTTATTCAAGATTTGAATTCTCATTTTCTCACATTAAATAATAGTCCCACCCCAAGATTGCAAAATGCATGTGTAGATATTTTAGCAAGTGTTTCCTCTATACTTATCCCACCTGAAGACTTCAACCCAAATCATTTTTCAATTGAATTAATATTTAGACCCTCCATACCAAATAATATCTCCAGCTGGAGAGTTTTTAATGAGGATGAAGGCATCATAATTTCGTCACTTCATATGGAACATATCATGATCAGATCATTGATGAAGGCTCTTGTGATAGAGAATTGAACATATCACCAAATGAAAGCAAATACAAGAACCCCTTTCCCAAATCTATAGTCAAGTTAGAAGACTTTTATGATCTTAAGGATAGGTTTAAAAAGCCTACAAAATTTGAAACTTCAATCTCTACCTTAAGCTTCAAGGTCATCAATCTTGGCTTGGATCAAAATCTTCAAAATGTAAACCTAGGGCTTGGATTGTCACTAGATGAAAGACTTGCATTTATTCATCTGCTTAGAAGATGAAAGGAAGTTTTTCCCTAAATTTATGCTGATATTAAGACCTATGATACTTCAATCATGCAACATACAATCCCATGCTTTCTAATGAAAATCATATCCAACAAAAATTAAGAAAGATTCATCTGAATATTGAACCTCAAATTAAAGTTGAAGTAAAAAAAATGTTGAAAGTTAAGATAATCTTTCGAGCTATGCATTCTAAATGGGTATCCAATGTTGTTCTAATTAGGAAAATTAATGGAGATATAAAGAATCCTAGATAGGAATCTACAAATCATCAAAGAAACAATATAATAATATATTATATATATATATATATATATATAAAATAAAATAAAATAATAATAATATAATATATATATATACTAAATATATATAACTATAATATATAATATAATAATAAATAAATATAAATATAGATATATGTGTCTCCTATGGAAGCAGATTCTACAATATCCTCTGTGTGGATCAGAGTTAAAGTCCTTCCTCAATGGGTCATCTGGATACAATCAAATCCTTATCCATCCCAATGATAGATTAAAGACAACTTTTAGGACTAAATGGGGAACATATGATTATCAAAATATGCCATTTGGTCTTATCAATGTTGGAGAAACATTCCAAAGGGCAATGGATATTGCTTTTAGAGGATTGATAAATAAAATTGTCATTCTATATCTCAATGACATTACCATGTTTTCAAAAAACCAATTCACCATATTCATGACCTAAAACAAAATTTTGAATGATGCGGAAATATGGTATATCTCTAAATCCTAAAAGTCATTCTTTTCTCTTCCAGAAGATAAGGTTTTGGGATTCATTGTTTCTAAAGATGAAATGATTATTGACCCTGGTAGAGTTAAAGCTATTTCATGAATTGCACTCCCAAAAAATAAAAAGTAAATGCATTCATTTTTAGGTCAAATCAATTTTGTGAGGTGTTTTATTCCAAACTTTCCTCAAATAATGTTGCCTTTACAAAACATGATCAAGAAGAATGCAACAGAAAACAATAATTTGACTCAATTAAGTGGGCTAATATACAAGCCCCGTCTTTGTTTTCTCCATATTATAATAAAGAATTTATTTTGTATACATTTGACTCTGATCAATCTTATGTTGTTGTTTTAACTCGGAAGAATGATCAGGGTATAAAAGTACCTATAGTAATAAAGGTTCTAGATTACAGGGATCCAAGCTAAAATATTTATATGTTGAAAAGAAAACTATGCAATATTCAAAACAGTAAAAAAAATTAGACCCTTTCTAATTAAATCACACACTAAGGTAATTGTGCCCTACTCTGCTATAAGTAATCTATTAATCCAGAAAGACCTTGGTGAGAAAATAGCCTATTAGATCATTGCACTGCAAGAATATGTTTTGGAAATTAAGCTTGTGAAGATTGTCCAAGGTCAAGGATTGTGTAAGTTGGTCATTCAAATTATTGATTCAGTGAATAGTTTAGAAAATTAGGAGCCAAATTATCTTCAACAGGTATGTGTTATCCCCGATGCTTCAAATTGACAATATGTTGATCTAATCTATTTTCTAACTCATGGCACGACACATTTACATTTATAATCCAATAAAAAGTGTGCTTTAATATTAAAAGTGAACCAATACCAACTTATCAATGGAATAACGTTTATAAATAATTAAGATTGCATGTTACTTAAGTGTTTGGAAAAACATGAGGATGACAAAGTGTTGCAGAATTTAGTTGGTGGACCAGCAAGTGGTCATTTCATAGGTGACGCTACTACTCATAAAATCCTTCAGTGTGATATTACTATCCTACACTTTGCAAGGATGCACATTCATATGTTTGAAGATGCAAAATTTGTTATACTTCTGCTTAGAGAGAAAAGAAAGCAATGTTTCCCCTACAACCTATAATCATTGACCAACCCTTCAAGCAATGGCGTCTCAACACAATTGGTGAGATTGTTCCTAACTCTTCAAAACAGCATAGATTTATTCTCACCACAACTAAATACTTTACAAAATGTGTGGAGGCCATTCCTCTTAAAAATGTTATTGTTGAACAAGTGATATATTTTATTGATCAATTTATAATCAATAAGTTTGGACTCTAGAGAACGTTGATTTGTGACAACGTAACTCATTTTTCTGTCATTTCTCTAACTGATTATTCTATTCAGAAAGGTTTGAAATTAAAATATTCATCTAATCGTTATCCCCGAGGTAATGGCTTAGTTGAATCAACTAATAAAAACCTTTTGAGGGTCATTAAAAGGACCATTGATGATAATCAAAGAGGTTGGCACAAATCTCTCATATATGCTCCATGGGCTAACATAATTACTTATAAAGCATCAATAACTACTTCCCCTTACCTTCTAGTATATGGGAAGGAAGTTTTTCTACCTCCAAACATTACTTTTCCTTCGTTAGGCCTGATCCAATCTATTCAAGAACAAACTTGTTCTAGCTTACAAAAACGATTAGCACAAATATTTAAGCTAGAGGGAATAAGAGAAAAATCCAAATAGACTTATAATAATCACCAAAATATCATTAAACAATTATTGGACAACAGTTCAGTTGGCGACAAAAACTTCAATGTTGGTGACTTAGTTTTGAAATGGCATAAAACACATGAGGATAAATTATAAACATTATAAATTACAAAAACTTTGGCTTGGTCCCTTTCAAATCTCCAAGAAGATTGGCCCGTCCACATTTATGTTGCAAACCCTTAACGAGGTTGAATAAAACCTTCCCATGAATGGGCAAATTTTGAAAAAATATTTTTCTTGAAAATTTAGTTTTTCTATAAATATGTATATAATCTTTGTAAATCCAGTTTTTTGGTTGTTTATTTGTTAATAACAATTTGCAACATGTTGTACTTCTTATATATTGTTCATACATCTTTTATTATAGAGAATTATCATTTAAAAAAGATTGCAAACGAGTTTGAAACTTATATTACATCTAGTATTAGGACTGAATTTTATGGTTAATTTATCACATTTAAGAAAGTGTTCTTGTTGAAAAATGTGCAACAAGAAATGCTAAATTTAAGAAGTGCTAAAAATAGAACTACTAAAAATAGCACTTCTAAAAATAACAGTTTGGCCAATGAGCATTTTTTCCACCTTGGGTGAGAAGTGAAACTGCTAAAAATAGAATCTTCTAAAAATAGCATTTCTGGGTCCCTTCCTATTTATAGCAGTCCCTGGTCTATCTATAGGAAGTAAATTCAAATTTGGTCTTACTAGCAATTTGGAATATTAATCAGTTAATTCTCCATGAGTTAATTAGTTAAGGAAAAGCAAACTTGAAGCCTTTGTGAGAACATGCAATTATTTCTCCACTAATTGGGGAATGTGTCCTTGATTTGCTCCACTGATTGAGGAATTAAGGATGAGTTCTATATTGAGAGGATTAGTTGACTTAGTTTAACTTAGTCAAGTTCAGTTAGATTAATTTAACAAGTTGTTAAATTAATGAGATATAGTTTGTTGATGCTTGCATGCATGTGACAACTATTATTTTCAGATAACTGTGTATTCCTTCATGGATAACTGATGCATGTCAGTTCTGTCAGAGACCCAATTGAGATCATAGAAGGGACAATGTACTATCAGTTGGATGAATATTTTTCCTATAAAGGAAGCTCATCCATGATGAGGATTTATCTCCTTCAAGTTTGTGCAGTTATTTCAGAGGTCCGTGTTGTGTGTGAGGTGAGGATCACACAGGTTGCAACTGGAGGACCCGGGAAAACTGTGCATAGAAATAGGAGGCTTGGAGGATAGAGAAGAAGGTTTGTGAGAAGCCTTTGACTGTCTATGAGCAGCAGAGGGATTTTACTAAGAGCTGGATAGCTTTCAAGCTAAGTCTTTGTGTAATCCAGACAATATTTCCACTTATATGCTAATACAGAGATGAGTTTTTAGGTTGGTGCTTTCCCCTGGTTATATCTTCTGTGTTATGTGTGTTTGATTTCTCCGTATCAGTTATATGTGTTATTATTGATGTTGCTTAATACGATTAAGCTTTCGCTAAATTTTTTGTAGAAGTAGATCAGGTGTTTTTCTTTAGTACATTGCATTACGGGGTGATCTACAGTGGGAATTTCTAAAATTCTACCCTTAAAAAATCCAAAAATGATTTCAAAATTATATATTTATTAATGTATATCTTTAGGACTAAATAATCATCACAGCCAAGTTTGTATATATATAAATAAATAAGGCCTAAAGGCCAAAACCACCACAATTGAAATATTTTACATGACTCTTCATTTTACAAAAAACTCAATCTATTTAAAACGTCACATAAATGCTTGCTTTTCTGCTTGACACATAGCCCAAAGGTAATTCCCTGAAGTTTTCTCAAGTAGCTCCTTCCATTTTCGCCAAGGATTTACCTCCTAGGATGATGTGAACAAACATGACAACATAACATTTGGGCCCGTTTTTCCACGCAACATACTTAGCCTTTCTTATTCATAATCTTATTCCACCATTTGATTACGTCATCTCGAAACAATTTGCCCTAAAGATTTCCTTCGACACTCCATACAAGAGTCTTGGAGATAAACTCCCGAGATAACTCATCATCACACATTGATCCGTAAATTGTCGTGGATATTCCACTGGACAGTTCGTCACAATAGATATGATAATATTATATTTAAAAATATGAGATTCTACACTATTACTGTTTTATTTAATTTCTAGATCTGTAAAATTAATTGTAATTAGTGCATGCATGTAAAAGTAAATCAAGCAGAAAAGTACAGAATGAAGAAATAAGCTCATGCACACATAATACACAAGATATGTTCTCTGGGAGACCCTTTCGGGAGAAAACCCCGCTGGAAGGTAAGGTCGTTTCGCTCTCTTTCTCTGTCTAGAAATATGGCTGCAGATATAAAGAAGTAATGTTTATGGCCCGTGGGCTACTACAATGCACAGATCCCCTCTGTGTGCTCTACCTCCTATCTCTCCTGGCTATCTTTGCTCAGCTATTGAACAAAATGCTCTCGAAAGAATGGAATGCCTCTTCCTCCTAGTGGACCGGTTATAACACAACCCGATAACCTACTAGTGGTTAAGTTTGACTACATCAACTCTTAACTAGAGTTACAAAATAGACTCTTCTAGAGTATTTTAAATAAAAAAACACGTGTCTAGCCCCTTTTCCATGAATAATGGGGGCTGACGCAACATCCTTTCGAACTATAGGTGTGAAAACAGGAAGATCAACTTCTGAGTGGCATAACTTTTGCATACGGACTTTGATTAATGTGATTCTTGCACCATTGGAAAGCTCTATGTGTGTAGAATAGTATGAAAAAGGTGGAATGCTAAAGCCATAAATTTCTACCCCCAAAAAACGTCGTTTGATGCCTCAAAACACTCTCAGAAGGTTTCAGACCTTGTTTCGCCAAATTGGGTCCCACCAGTAAAAACGGTCCCATGAGATGATTCCTCCACTTTTTCCACTCCAAATGCATCGAGATGGATGACAAACAATATATTGATCCAATTCGGATAACACCTCCCCATCTTTGGAGGCTTCTTGTCCCCAAAAGATTTTTCTGAATGAGGTGAGGAAATGTTTCCTCCACCTTCTCTCTGGCGTACCATTTAGCTTTGCCTGGAAGTTGTCCCTTCAACCAAATCTTCCAAAGGTCTTGTTTCCCTTGTCTTGTACTTCTAGACCTCTTTTGAAAAACTCTATATTCTGTCAACTCTGCCTAAGCATTTGGTGCCAAATCCTCCACAGAAGGTAGGACTTGTTCCTCTTCCTCATCTAGTATGGAAGGCTCATAGAGTTTCAACATTTACAACTAGGTAAATATGCATATATGGTGGTAAACTGAGTCAATAGGCATTATCACCCACCTTTTCTAGTATCTCAAAGGGATCATACCTTAGATCCTTTATTTTCTTATCAGGCCCCTGCAACCTCTCCTTGTTCAACTATAGCAATACTCTATCTCCCACCTTGAATGATTTGTATGTTTTGTGTTGATCATGCCTAGCCTTATAATTCACCTGTGACTTTTGCAGTTTTTTGTTATGAAACCAGCTCACAAAAATATAGAAAAGATAGATCAACGCCTTAGAAATAAGCCTCTTCAAGGGGGAAACCTCTTTACTTAACAAGAAAACAATTCTTAGATGAGTTTTATACAAAACCTCCTTTCTATATATAGGAGTCTAAGGGGTCACAATATAACGAAAGTCAACCTAACAATAATAATATAAAGGCACAAAATAATAATAGTGGGATTCTATGAGGCACAATAATAACAATATGGGGACAATAGGGGCCCAACAATAACAATAAGGGATACAGCGACAATAGTAATGGGGGAATCACTAGCATTATATGGACCTAACAAGCCCCTTTCCTTCAAAAAAGTGTTGTCCTCAATGCTTGAGTAGTTCTGGATGCTTCTGTATAAAACTATCATCCTCCCATGTGGAATCTTCAATGGGTAAGTTCTTCCACTTGATGAGATACTCTAAAATTGATCGATTTCGTAGCTGTCGAGTTCTTGTTTCTTTGACTACTTCAAGTTCCAATATAATTTTTCCTTCCTCATCAATTTCTCGAAATATTGTTTGAACTGGAAGCTTATCACCTTTAACCTTCTTTAAGCATGAAACATGGAAAACTGGGTGCACTCGGGAAGCTGTAGGAAGCTCCAATTTGTATGCCATAGTACCTATCTTTTGCAACACCTTGTATGGACCATAATACTTTGGTGATAACTTATTATCCTTCTTAGCTTGCTTGAGGGACATT
>APFE030949519.1:19685-79938 GCA_000404065.3 Pinus taeda | reverse complement strand
TACGTTCAATTTCACTCTTTTGGGCATAGGGATATCTGTACGGCCTGATGTTTGGAGGAACACTTCGTGGAATCAGATGAATAGCATGATCATGATCACGAATAGGTGGGAGATCTTTGGGAGTCTCAATACCTTGGAATGATTGTCCAAGACTTTTTGGAGATCTGGAGAAATGGATGATTTCGATGTGGGAACCTCTAATGAACATAATTGTGCAATTATGCCTCGTTGTTCTTTCTTTAGAAGCTTTGTCATTCCGTTAGAGTTGATTATCTTTCCCAGTTTCCTTGTGATACCCCTTAATTCAACTTCCTTTCCTTCTGAAGGTAATTTCATGAAAAGTTCTTGAAAATTAAAAGCTATTGTACCCAAGGATTGTAGCCATTAGACTCCTAACACAACATCACCACCACCCATTGTAATGGAAAGCATTGGGCTATTCAATACATATTCTCCCATGGATAGCTTGATATTATGGCACTTTCCTGAGTAATTTATGGTTCCTCCATTTGCAACCATCACTTGACACTCTGGTGCTGGATATAGGAAGTAATTCATTTCCTTGGCTATCTTATAATGAATAAAATTATGGGTACTTTCCGAATCAATCAACACTATTACCTTTTTCTTCTTTATATGCCCTTCTATCTTGATAGTTTGAGGAGTGGTAATTCCAACCAAGCATTACAAGGTATGGTCAGATCAATTTCTTCTTTTTCTAGGGTTTGTTCCTGGTGTATATCCTTTTCTTTTGATGTTTCTTGTTCCTTTTCTTCCTCCTCTTCACAATCTATGTAAAATAATTTCTTCTCAGCACACTTATGACCTTTAGTGTATTTGCTCTCACAACTGTAACAAAACCCTTTTGCTCTTTTTTCTTCCAATTGTTTTGGTGTCAACCTTGTAGGTTGTGGATGGCTAGGGTCAACAACACTTCCATATTTATGACAGTGAGTAGTAGGCTTCCTTGTTGCCATAACTTTTCTTTCCATTTTTCTTGCCAACATGAATGCCTTCTCCAATGAATCTGGTTCCCAAAGGCGAACCTCATGTTGGATGTTATCTTTTAAAGTCCCTATGAACACATCAATCCTATGCTCCTCTGGAATATCTTTTACCCTTATATTCAATTTTTGGAAGTCCTCATAGTGCTCCATCATTGAACCCTTTTGTTTGAGATTTATCAATTGACTAAAAAAAATGTTGTTTTTTGTATCCTCATAATGTGCTACCATTTCATCTGTAAAAGTAGCCCAAGTGACAATTTTTTTACGAGAGCAAAGCCATTGATACCATACAAACTGATTTGGTTCCAAATATAAAGTTACAATGCATACCTTTTGTGTTTTTTTCACATTATAGAGATCGAAAAATTGCTCCATCTGTAGTATCCATGTTCTGGGATCCTTGCCATCAAACTTCCTCATATCAATCTTTGGAACATGGTGGTTCTTCGATCCAACATTAGAGTCTATGAAATCATGATTAAGATTTATTTTATTCTCATCATGAATTTCCTTTACTACCCTTTCGCCATTAGTAAGCATTTCTTGTAGAAACTTTGTCAAATTTGTCTTCAAATATGTCTTTAAATCTTCCATGTCTTTCTTTAAATCATCCATATTAGCTTCCACGCCATCCATCTTAGCTTCCATGTCGTCCATGTTAGCTTCCACGTCATTCATATTAGCTTCTATGCCTTTATTTAAACCATCCATCTTAGCTTCCACACCATACATCTTAGCTTCTACGTCTTTCTTTAAACCATCCATCTTAGCTTCTATTACTTTTTGTGCAAGTGAAATTTCTTGCACATGATCTTGTAATTTTGATATATCATGTTGCATTTCTTCCTCTTCTTCATGATTCATGCTAGAGCTTTTAGGTTGCTTACTAGGTGTTTCCATTTTCTTTCTTCAAGGCATCAATTACCGATAATAATGTTTCACTATGCCCTTTGAATTCCTTCAAACTAATTTTTCAAACCAAGCTTATGCAAAAATTAAAAAAAAAAAAACTACACACCTTTTTTTCACTTTTTAGGAGCTTGATATTGAATCTGATGTATCTCTGTAATTTTGGATCTCCAAGGTTTGAAATTTATTCCTGTAGTAACCCTCTGAGTAATATTTCTAACTCTAGAAGTCTGATCAAGGTTGGATTCTCCAATGAAGAGTTATGTCAAATCTCCCACAATGACCTAAGTATAGACTGGTTCAATAGAGCAAACTTGTACGACATGTTGCAGGTCACTGTTTCAACCTTAGGTTCTGAAAATGATAACCAAAAAAGCTACAGTCCGTCCTATTTCTGTAACTTCTTACGAAAATTCAATTTGATGCTCAAAGAGAAAGTTATGACAATTTTCCAAAGGTCACATGTTTGGAATGTAATTCGGGGGTCTGCAAAAGCCCTAAATTCCTCAAATTATATCTCCGAAAATATAGCGATACAAGACTTGAAATTTAGGTCGGAGGTTCAACGAGATTTCGTCTCAAATGGGTTTTTTGTTTAGCTTCTGAAACATCGCAGAAAAAAACGTTATAATGAAAATGCCACGATGACCTATTTGGAGCAGCGAAATCCTAGAATCCAAAGCTTTGATACCAAATGTTATGAAACCAGCTCACAAAAAGATAGAAAAGTAGATCAATGCCTTAGAAATAAGCCTCTTTAAGGGGGAAACCTCCTTTAAATTATGAAAATGAACAATTCTTAGATGATTCAAATGAAAAAACCTCCTTTCTATATATAGGAGTCTAACGGGTCACAATATAACAAAAGCCAACCTAACAATAATAATATAAAGGCACAAAAATAACAATAGTGGGATTCTATGGGGCACAATAATAACAATATGGGGACAATATGGGGACAATAGGGGCACAACAATAACAATAAGGGATACAACGACAATAGTAATGGGGGAATCACTAGTATTATAGGGACCTAGCATTTTTCATGTACATGTAGATGGATCTTCCTAATCCTCTCTATAAAAATTTCATCCCTCAAATCATCTCCTGTAATGTCTTCCTTCACTCCTTCTTGCTTCCCATATGCAATGTCCAAAGATGAAGGCGTAAAATATCCAAAACAAGTTTCAAATGGGGACTATCCTATAGAAGTGTGGACCGCTCTATTATAAGAATGTTGTATATATACCATATTTTCATCCCAGGTCTTCAGATGCTTCTGGTTGTAACTCCTCAGAAGTTGCACCAAATTTTTGTTTACTACTTCTATCTACCCATCTATATATGGATGGAATGTTGTAGATATATTCAACATCATGTCCATCTTCTCCCAAAATGTAGTCCAGAATGTACTAATAAATCTTTTATCCCTATATGAAATGATGCTCCTTGGTATCCCAAAGTGTACCCATACCTGTCCAAAGAACAATTTTGTTGCTTCTTGTCCATTGATGATCTTTTTACATGGCATCAGAACACACATCTTGTTGAACCTGTCAACTACCACAAACAGGTAGTCATCCCTTCCTAGTTGTCGATAAAACTCCCACAAAGTCCATGGAAATGCTTTCCCAAGGATGAGTAGGTACAGGTGAGGGATGATACAGACCCTGTTTCCTATTGCTAGGCTTGTTGGTACAACAAAGCATGCATCCTCTTATGAACCTAGTTACTTTTTCTTGCATCTTAGGTCAATACACATACCTTTGCAAGTTATCCATGGTCTTCCCTAGACCAAAGTGCCCTGCAACCTTAGAGGTGTGAGCCTCTCTAATCATCTGCAAACTCTAACATTTAGGAACACATAGCTTATCCAACATGCAGAGTAACCCATCTTGGAGCTGGTAGTCAATAGTGTTGTCGCCATCGTGCACGTGGCTCTGACTTTACAACTGCTGATACACCTCCTTAAAGTCCTCATCTTCTGAATATGCCTTTATGTATGCATCATGGGTGAATGGCTCCATGTGCATAAGGGTCCCCAAAGCTATAATTGTTGACATGGGTGGCCTTAAAATCATATCAACCAACTTGTTTGTGTTGCCCTTCTTATACTTGATCACCAAGTGAAACTATTATAAAACCCCATCCACTTGTAGTGTCTGGTCTGATGTAGCTTATTCTGGGCCTGCAAGTACTATAACAGCTGGTGATTTGTCTAGATTATTATCTCCTTTCCCATCAAATAGTGCTTCCACTTCTTCACAAATTGTACCATGGCATAGAGCTCCTTGTCATAGGTGTCTAGTCAATTTAACATCTTAAATTGCTCTACATAAATTATCAATCCAGGTATCGTAAACTGATGAAGTGTGGTGCACCATATGTACTTAGTTAACCTTTTTTCTTACTTCGTTGTTTTATAGTTTATGTTGTTTAGGGGTTTTGTTCTTGTTGGTCTCCTAAAGTATTCTAATGCAATGGAAATCCTAGTTTAAAGTTTTAAGAATGCTTTTAAAGATCAAGTTTGGATTTAGAGTTGAAGACAAGGTTTATGCTTCTTATGATAATTTCCAAACTTAGCACTTCAAAGATCTCAAAACTTGCTATCTATAAAATCAGAACTTGAAAAAAAGTGTAAACATGCAGCTACATAAATCAAGCTAAAGATGAAGTACTGAAAATGAGGTTACTATCTCTGTTGTACATCTAATTAAAGAATTGAAATTTAATAAACCACTACACTCAAAACCAAAAAGTAAAGAAACTGGAAACTAGTCACTGATTTCACCCATAATCACAATATTTCGTCAATTAACTTCTAAAATGGGGTTAAGCTAAAGACACCGGAAATATCGTCATATGGCATGAAAGAATGACATTTGAACTATCTACTTGCAGACTAATGAAAGCAAAATCAATTACCTCACCTACAATCACAATATCTCACCAATTAACTTCTAAAATGGGGCTAAGCTAAAGGCACCAGAGATATTGTCATGTAGCATGAGGAACTAATATCTAAACTATCTACTTGCAGGCTAATGAAAGCAAAATCAAATTACTTCACCTATAATCACAATAGCTCGCCAATTAACTTCTAAAACGGGGTTAAGCTAAAGTCACTGGAGATATTGTCATATAGCATGAAGAACTGATATCTAAATCATCTAAAAGCAGTAAACAAATCTCATTAAAATAAAAGCATAACAACTGGAATTAAAAGCTAAAGTTCAGCAGAGGAAGCAAGTCTCAAGTCACCACTTGATGCAAAAACTACATTAAAAAGCTCGAGCAAAAACTAATAAGAAAATACAAGAACATGTAAAGAAAAACTAATCTACAATCAACCGGTTGAACACACTTGCATGAATTAAAATTGCATGAATGGAAACTCTAATCTATCAAAATGAAATCTATTCTACCTTACATTCTACAAAGCAATATTTACAAAATGAAATTTACTCTACCTTACATTCTAATGTGCTCCATGACATCTACTTCACATCTCCTTCCATGTTGAGAACATCAAAGCTTTATTGAAGTTTTTCAAAAGTACAAGGTACAACAAAGTTCTCCAAAGCTTTCAAAAGCCATCAAGGAAGAACTACAATCTTAAGAACTAGGGACTAAAAAGACTAAAAAGATTAACTAATGAAGGAGAGAGATCTCCTATTTATACAAAAAGATTAGAGCCATCTCATTAATGATAATCCATGAATCTCTCCCTCTACCTCTAGAGTCCTAATCAAAATAGGAACTAATAAGACACATGTCTTCTTAGAGTTTCAATACAATTAGGAGATGTGACACATATCCTCATGATCCCATGATTCTTTCCACTCAAATTCGAATTTGGCCTTAGAGTGCCACATAAGGTTCTTCTAGAAGCCTCCTTTCAACCTACACATGTTAACAATCTCAACCCATTGGTTAGGTATAAGCTTATGCACATTATTTCCTAATTTTTAACCACAAATTCATTTAAAAGGATTAGAATTAATAAAGATTGGAAAAACATAAATGTTGCCCAATGATAATGAAAGTGGGATGAATGTGGTGACATAGTAGTGAAATGGAGGTGATATAATGGACATAATAGTGAAAGTGTAATGGAAATGAATGACATTTTCAAGACTCAACAGGAAACTCACCAGATTCTGCTTCCCATATACACAATTTTCACATAAATCAAAATCTACAGAGCTATTACTCATACATTCTATCATACCTTTACCATGAAGTATCTGAAGGCCCTTCTCTCCAATATGTCCAAGCCTTTGATGTCACAACATGTTCTTCTCTCCAGAGACCACTAGATTTTCTGCTCCACATCAGGAACCATAGAATTTTTGCACCCATTTGGTGAGCACCAGTACTGTAGCAATAATTTTGCAACTTCTGGGAATCTCTACTTTACTTTTATCAACTAGGTAGTTCGTAACAAACTTGGAAGCAACAATGCTATATGTACAAGTACTAGCTCTTACTACAGGTTATCACTTGATTAGCTGGCACAGTTCACTAGGAGCTTAAGCCAACTTCTATGAGTTCTTAGAAGAAGCTTTTAATTGTGATGGATGAAAGCTAACTCAAGAGAATCTAGTCTACTTGTAGAAAGAAGATGAAAGCTGAAAGGAAATGCAAACCCTAGCAAACCCTAGTTTTACCGACTAACCCTACTTGTGCAAGAAAAGAGATGAAAGATGCTGGAATGGATGCCATTGACTCTTGAAAAGGTAATATTCATGTGGTTAAGCTACTTCTGAAGGAAAATATGGAAAAATCATCTTTTTGTATTTTTGAGTAAGTTTGCATAATTATTATGCATGTGTTTTAATTATTTTTTACTATGCAAAGGTTATTGGTGAAATGAAATGAATTGGGCACTTCCAGGAGGTTGGGAAGGTGAGAAGAGGACCTAAGGGGTCCCTAGCACCCTTCTAGAGAATTCCACAGTGATCAGATCTCAAAAAACTGCTCGTGCAAAATTCTACTGGAAGTTTATAGGGGTTCTACAAGAAGTTGTATCGGAAGTTCTATAGGCACAAGCCGAAAGTGGTTTTTAGAGGGTTGATGGTGGAAAATTGGTGGGAAAGTGGAAACGAAGGATGGATAAGGATATTAAGGGGTCTAGAATCTGGTAGATGAGGCTCAGGAGTGAAGAAGATGGTTGGAGTTTCTCAAAGGTGAAGGAAGCGATTTTGCACAAAAATGTAGAAATTAGGGTTGTTTGGGAAAGTGTGGCAAACGAGTGAGGAAAACCTTGGGAAAGAGGTTGGAATAGGTTGCATGGTGAAGGAAGGATAGGCTGGAGTGTCTTATAGGTGCTCTGCACACCTCTATTCAAAACTGATCCAAGCAAGACTAAAAAACAAAGATTTATCTATTTTGACCTAATCTGACCTAAAAACTAGAAACATGATGAACACAAATTTATAGATAGGAAGTCATGCAAGAAAGATATGAAAACTAAGCAAGAACAGATCTAAACATGAAAACACAACTGATATCAACTTTTCCAACTCAAAATCTAACACTAGCAATTGCATTGGAAGGCAAAAACAATGTTTTTGTGGCAGCAAGTGTGCCTTGGTCTAAGTTCATGGTCCCAAGGAAGGATAAATGAGATCAAGGACTGCCTAATAGCCCTTTTTTGGATCTTTTCTGTTACCAAACTATCAAATCAACTTGAAGCATGAAAAACTATCTTAATAATAAAAAACAACCTAAGTAATAAGGCAAGAGTTTAACCTAAATAATAGAAATTATACTATGAATGCAAGAAAACACATAAAAGTACATAAAGGAGGTACTGGCACTTGGGTTGGGCCCAACCCCAAGAGCTAAAGCCTCCTAAGAAAGCTCAGAGCTGGTGGAAAGCGAGATTCATCTTCATTAATCAAAGAATAACCATTACATCACAAAAGCTGTCTGCAAGAAGAACTCGAAAATGTGTTGATACAGGGCTGCACTAAAGTGCAAAAATAAACTATTCATTGGCTAAAATTATAAGGCTTAAAGGCTTCCTATTTATGCAAATGAGGACTCCCAACAGTCCTTCTTAACTTTAGGAGCTTGGCTACCCAAAACTGCAGTTAATCAGCCACTTCACTAGACCTGCTCGGCTGCCCTTTGAAATCATCTTTGGTGGGCTATTGAAATCCAAGCTGATGGTGGAGAACTCGAGGAAGGGGTCATTTAGTGTAGGAGACACCCCTCCTATATATCCTTAGCCTTTTTCCTTCGTATTTGGCTTCCAATTTGCTCATAAATGCCTGACCTTAGTCCAAAAAATGTCCAAAAATATGCAATAAGCACGTATTAGACTTTGTGGTCAAGTGACTATTCCCATTCACTCAATTAACATAAATATATTCAAAAGAATGCATAAAACTATGAAGAATGGTGGATTAAACGAGAATAATAGGAAAAATGATCCCATAAAGTTACCCATTTTTGGGGCTCATCATTACCCCCTACTGAATGGGTTGCTCATCCTCTAAGAAATTATTCCAGCTCTTCATCCTTGATGGTCTTAAATACTTCCCTAACATCCCATTCTTTTGAGGTGATGGCCTCTTCTCTGTCATGAAACCCTGCCTTTCTCTCTACTTCCTCCCATTGCATGTGTTCTTCTTCTTCCTTCACCCCTTCCACTAGTCCTAAAAGTAATGGATCACTGAACTTTAGGCCAATTTAGTTTGCATTCAGGTTTTGCATTGTCTGTTTATAAAGGGGCACTCTTACCAAAGCCTCTCTCATTCTGGTTGGGGAGTGATACTCCCTCATCTTCAAGCTATAGGATAGTGTATTCCATCTCCTCATACAAACATGAAGACAATCATCCCCAAATAATCTTTCCATGTCCTCAAAGTGGGCAATGGTTTGCGTTTGCCTTTCAACATAATATGAGAGAGCTTGAGGGTTGTTGGCAAGGTATTTGTGAGCATATACTAGGGCTGAGGGGTCTTTTGGTTCTACCCTAATTAGTGAGGGCTCATTCAGTTCTTTGGCCATGATTTTTTGAACTTCCACTGCCTCTTTTTCCTCATGGCTCATCCAAGAAGCCATAGCCATGAGTTGTACATCTCCCAATGTAGCATTGGGGTCCCAAAAGTTCTTATCCAGGAGTGCCATATTATGTAAATTAAACTCTGCTAATTTGGCCTTATCCTCAGCCAGACTAGTGTCACACAGATGCATAAATTGACCATGATGTTGGAAAGGGATGGTGCCCCTTTGGGCCAATGTTTTGATTTGAAACTGAAGCCATTGGTCTTTAAGATACAATGCATAAGATTTGGCCAACTGTCTACATAACACGGCTTCCATTGCTTAGCTGGCCATGCACGCCATGTGGGCTTCTCTTTCCTACAACCACTGTTTTAGCCTCAGTATTTCAGTTGCTGTCAGAGACTCCCTCTCCTATTGTTGCATTATTAATATTTCCATATCAGGTTGTTCCTCTTCCCTTGGTTGCTATTCCTGTGTTGTTTCTTGTCCTACCAGGGGACCTTCCTTCAGTTGTTGTTCTTCAGAAGTTTGTGGCATGTCTGCCTTTTGAGCTTGCTGCTGCTGTAACTGATTTTTTAGCAGTGCATTTTCCTCCTACAGCTGGGCCCTTTTACTTCTTTTAGTGTGCCTCACCATGGCCAATTCTTTTCTCAATTCTTTCGGTTGTTCCTCCAGGTGGCCTAGGTATACAACTCCCTTGGATTTAGCAATTCTCATCCAAGTGTGAGTCCTAACCTGTTCTTGTTCCAATGTAAAGAAAAGTGGTACAATAAACTTCTGTGGGATGATCTTCCCACTGTCTAACAAGTTTTAATATGAGCCCAAATTAGGCTGAGGGCTTGGTTAAGGTATCTTCTCAGTCTTGTTTTCTTCTTATGATTGTTTCACTGCCTCCTCTTCTATTTTTTCGGTCTCCCTTAACTTGGACAGTGTTTCCTATAGAGAAGTCTCAGCTTCCTGTAGAACTGTTTTAGTGTCCATCAATTTGATTTTCTCCCTCTAGGTGGAAGTCCTGGGACTTCCTCTTTCATAAGCGATAGATATCTTGGAGGGGGATTCCTCCTTCTGTTTAGTAGGTACATCTGTGATTATGATAAGTTCCTTTGATGAAGGCTAGGACTTGCCCACCTTTATCTGAGTTATCTTTCTGGCTTTAAAGTACATGGAGGTTTTCCTTTTTCTCTTTCCTTTTTGTTTTGTAGGTGTGCTTAATGCAACAAGCAGAGCTGTTGCTTCCCTTGCCAATGTCTCGGGGGATTTCTCTTTCTGTTGTTTTTATCCTGCACTTCCTGTAGAAATATCTGTGTCCACTATTTCTGCCTGTGTTATTGATATCTCAGGGTGTGTCTTTTCCTTCTCTTGCTCGGTGCCTACTTTAGCGGTGGCAACTTTCTTTTGGGCTTCCTTGGCCTTTTTCTTTCCAATCAGTGTCCTTTTTCCCTTGGATGTCTTTACTGTTGTCTCTTTCTCTATTTTAGGATCAGTAGTCTTGTCAAATTCTTCTTTTTCTTTTTGTTCTTCCTCTGTTTTGCCCTTTGCTTGAATGTCTTGTGCTCCCTCATCATTGTTTTTCTCAATTTCATCAGTTTGCTCCCCCTCATCACTGCTGGATGGGGTGATGTTCTCAGCAAAAGTTCTAATGTCATCATCCCTGGACATATTTCTGAAGATTTCCCAAGCCATGGGGATAGTATAGGTGTGTAAAGCATCTTCTACCAACAGTTTGATGAGCCCACTGTGGGCCAATTGATCTGGGATCCCTGCATTTAGCTTTATACCACATTCAATTAAAGATTGAAGGAGGAAATATGGGATGCTCAGTTTTCTAGCTGGAGGCAAGTCTATCCCATACCTCAATTCATGTAACAACCTGAAATGATATCCATAAATGATGCTAAACCTTCGTTCACATGTGATATACTTCATTATTTGATAACTGAATTCACTCTAGAGAGGAGGCAAGCTTGTCCTTCTAACCTCATTTTTATCTTCTATAGGATGCTCCTCAGGCAGGAAAAATGCTTTCTTAGCAACTTGTCCCAATGATTTCTCCACTTTGCTCCAAGGGAGCCCCAATGGTAGACCGATAATTCTACTGATGAAATTAGGGGTAAGTTCTAGGGTAAAACCTCTAAAACTAACTGTGGCATGTGTCTTCGAATGTGGTCTCAGGGACATCAAAAAATCTTTAGTGACCTCCTCATCATAACCCTAAATTTTTTCAATGAAGGATATCCAGTTTGCCCTGGTCAAAAGGTCCACCACCTCAGTGTGCTCGTACAATTTGCTAGAGTTTAACAGTTCTTCCCTTATGAATCCTCCTGGCATGGTGTTGAGTGCTTTTTTGTGTTTTAACCAGAAAAGAAAATACTCAGGTGGAAGGAAAAACAATCAATCACTGAAATAAAGGATAACTGAATTTAGTTTTTTTTCTGAGCCCAAGAAGGAGTTCCCATGTGCTACTTCACAACATCAAATGGCAATAATTCCCCTGTTTTAAACTGCTGTCACCCTGAATTTGATTGTCTGTTTTTGAAAAGAAAGAATTTTTCTACAAAACAGAGGATAAGGACACAGGTTCTTTTCTCAGCACGTAGATAGATATGCACCTTCATTTTTTCACACACATACACACACACACGCACAGGATGGTCTTTATTGCTGCATGGATCTTCCTTATAGGAGAATTTGAAAAAGGATGAGGAAATTTTGGATGTAGAGAGAAAAAGAAATTGTGTAGACTCAGGGAAATATGCAGGCAACCTTTCACTTTTTCGATGCATGGGCGGACTTTCACTCTCTTTTTCAATCTACTACCATGTTCAGTTCACCATCTTACTCAAACAAATCATGCATATAGAAGTTTGCCCGAGCCTGCCTCTTTTTTAGCTTGAATTTCGATGAAAATCCTGGGTTGCCTTTCTATAGAGCTGTTCTTTGCCTTTCCTGTAGAAATCTCCTGGCTCCTGTAGAATGAAACTGTACATCTTGTAGAGCTTGATAGGGAGGAGATTTTCAAAAACTAGTTAGAAAACTAGTGGAGGACGACTAGTTAGCTACTCTGGAAGCAGTGGATACGTACTCCAGTTGAGAACGTCATGAGTGCACAATGAACAAAGTGTGGTGAATGTTTCAATTGAGCTGTCTTTTAACTGCGAGCATGATTCGTGGTGAGGGGATGAGGTGGCCAGACTGGATCGTTGATCCTACATCACAGCCATAATGCTTCCATATGTCATCTGACCGTCATCACCTCCCTTTCTCTCGTTATCTGCCGCCACCACTACCAGTCCTGAAGATTTCTTCCTGAATGGACATTCCACACGTGCTGGCTGCGTATCTAGTTGGTAGTTTTGAACTTAACGAGGCTCATTTGGATTCCATGAGGACGTGTAACTGACCGAGAGTGGACAGTTAACTAGCCACCAATTCCACTGATTTTGAACCATTCCCATAGTCACACAGCCTTGAAATATGATTTATGCAATTGAAGAATAGGTTTAGGAACTTACTTGTGCAGTTGCGGTTGTGTTATGCATATTTCAGATTTTTGAACCCATTTCTTCATTGATATTGCTGCTCGCACACCGCATGCTTGGCCTTAGGCTATTGCTGATATTCACACGTTCAAGTAGAGCTCCATGCATGTTTCATATGCCATACTTTGTTCTCCCTATCTTTGGAGTATGTCTTTTAGAGGGATCCACTGCTATAGGAATCCTGTAGGATTTCCTATAGCTACTTCTCCTCCTGGAATGCAAGCTAGAATGAGTAGGGCTACTACTAATAATGAGGATCTTAGTTTATAAGGAGTCTAGATGGAGGGTATCTGGTATAGTGAGTGAAAAACTACTGCTTTGATTTGTCATTAAAATGTTTTTTGCTGGCAGTATGAAGGAAATAGGATTTCTATGTGTGACTATGCAGGGACATAAAAATGAGTGCAATGGAGGTGTACAGAGATGGAAAAAGGGTGACATATGGCGATGTATGGAAGCAGGGAGGTTTACAGGCCTCATAGACATATTCCCAACCTTCGGGTCCTCTTCTGAGATCGATTTTGGCTTTTCTGTAGATTCTACAGAATCCTCTTGTAGAAGATACAGAGTTTCCTATAGGAGGTGAAATTTCAGACTGAATGAGACTAAATCTTGGGAAAGGGTAATGGTCATGGAGGAATGGATTGTGAGGGATGCCTGTAGCCTAGTTATGAACTTTGTCTTTGTTTTGTGCGATCCTCCCAAAACCTGTAATGACCTTCCTGCAACCTGCAATTTATTCAACAAAAATTAGGTTCGTTTTTTCCTCTTTTCCTTCTATTTTTCTTTTTTTTTGCTTGAGACAGCTGGGGTGCCTCGAGGAGGTTTTCACCCTCACTGTCTATCCTGGGTGCCTCCAAGAGGTTCACCCAAGGATCTTTTTTCTATGTTTTTTTTTTTTTACTCAAGTTGTGGGTGGAGTGGAGATAGGGACTTGCTCCACTACCAGCACTGATTTACCCTAACTATCAATGAAATCTTGCTTAGAAAGGGGCTTCCTGTAGATTTTCAATCGATGCCCATTGATGAGCATGGAGGTGGCTTCTTCATCAATGTCTTGAAAAGCACTGAACCATTGTCATTGCATTTCTCCATTGTATATGGTCCCAGCCATCTTGTCCTTAGTTTTCCGTTGAAATCCTTGTATCTTGAATCATATAACAGTGCCCAATCTCGTGGCTAAAATTTCTTTTCTTGGAGGTGTTGGTCAAGCCATATGTTTTATTGAAGTTGGACTACCTTTCAGCTGAAGTAATCTTTCCTGTTGTGAATGGCTGAGATCTAGGTCCAGCTGAGCTGCCAACCTCAACATGTTATATTCAAATTCTATGGACAACAAAGCCTTCTTCCCGTAGACAGGCTCATAGGGTGTGAACCCTGTTGTAGTTTTCCAAGTAGTGTTATAGGCTTAGGTGGCCTCAACCAAATGATCTGCCCAACCTTTCCTGCTACTGCTCACTACCTTAGTCAAAATTCCTTCTAAAGCCTTGTTAGTAACTTTCACCTATCCATTTGCTTGCAGATGATAAGTAGTGGAAGTTTTGTGCTTAATCTTGTGATGAGTGAGTAGGTTTTCAATCAGGTTAGAGGTGAACTGAATTCCTTGATCTGTGACTAATTCTCTTGGGTAGCCAAACTTGTAGAAGATATTTTCCCTAAAGAACTTGCTACTTTTTCTTCTGTTACTGCTTTGATTGCCTTTGTTTCTACCCATTTTGTCAAGTAGTCCGTGCACACAATGATATAGGAGTTCTATTTTGAAGGAGGGTTGATAGGACCCACAAATTCCATGCCCCAATTCTCAAATTGCTCGAATGTCACCTGAGGCTGCAAGGGCATCTCATACTTTGGAGTAGGTTTCCCCATCCTTTGACATCTGTCACATTGGCTGATGTATCTTCTGACATCTTAATGAAGAGTGGGCCAATAGTACCCCACCTGTAGAATTTTGAAGGGGTTTTTTTTTACCGTAAAGAGGCCTCCACAGGGCCCATTAGGACAGGTTAGTAGGATGTCGAGAACTTCCTCATCCCAGACACACCGCCTCAAAATCTGATCTGGCCCAAGTTTAAAAAGGTTGTCCTCAATCCAAGTGAATGGGGCACTTTTCCTCACGATCTTGCTCTTCTCTTTGGAGGACAGGTATGGCGGGAACTGAGCTGAAAACAAATAATTTTCAATATCAGCAAACCATGGAGAGAGTACTGAAATAGCAAACAGGTTTTCAGCTGGCATTTGATGATCCACCATCCCTTCTTCACCTGCAGGCAAATCTAGTCTAGACAAAAAATCAGCAACGACATTTTCCTTACCTGGCTTATCAACAATGGTCAAATCAAATTGTTGCAATAAAAGTAACCATCTAATGATACAAGCATTCACATCAAGTTTGTTCATTAAATACCTAACTGTAGCATGATCAATGTGCACAAATGTTTGATAGCCAGTGATGTAGTGTCTAAACTTGTTTAGGGAATGGATTATAGCCAGGAGCTCTTTCTCAGTTACAGTATTGTTTAATTCTGCCTTGGACAATTTTTTACTGACAAAATATATGGCATAGGATAGCTTCTGTTCAACTTGTCCTAAGTCTACTCCTATGTCTTTGTGCGAGGCAATTGTGTGAATGTGGAAAGGTAGGGCCCAGTCTGGACCTCTCAAGATTGGGGCAGTTATCAGCTTACCTTTCAAAGCATCCAGGGCCTCTTGACAGTTGTCAGTCCATATGAACTCAACATCTTTTCCCAAAATACCGAACAATGGAGAGGCTAGTTTACTGAAATATTTAATGGATCTTCTATACTATCCTGCTAAGCCTAGAAAACTCCAAACATCTCTTACTGTTTGAGGAGGTGGGACCCTTTGTATAATAGAAATTTTCTTGGGATCCACCTATAAACCTTGCTGAGAAATTGTATTACCTAGCACGGTCCCTTTAGTCATTAGGAATTCACATTTATCAGGACTAAGGGATAGCTTCATTTCAATACACTTGGCTAAAACTTTCCACAGGTTAGTTAGAGCTTCTTGGAAGTTAGAACCATAAGGGGTAAAGTCATCCATATAGATTTCCACTGAATTATGAACCAGCTCATCGAATATACTCAGTACCACTATCTAGAAGGTGGCAGGAGTGTTGCATAACCCAAAGGGAAGGACTCGGTAGGCAAAGGTACCCCATGGATAAGTGAAAGTGGTCTTATCTTGGTCTTCTGGGCTGATTTGGATCTGATTATACCCGCTAAACCCATATAGGAAGGAAAAGAACTTCTTCCCTGCCAAGCCATCTAACACTTGATCTATGAAAGGAAAAGAGAAATGGTCCTTCTTGGTAGCTTTGTTAAGTTCTTGATAATCTACACAAATTCTCCACTTACCGTTTTTCTTGGGCACATGCACCAAAGGAGAAACCCACTCACTGTCAGAGATGGGCTAGATGAATCCTGCATCCAGAAACTTTTGCAGTTCTTCTTTGACAATGTCCTTAAGGGATGGATTCATCCTCCTTTGAGGCTGCCTAACTAGTTTACAATCCTCTTTAATGTAAATGTGATGGGTATAGACTAAAGGGTGGACTCCTTTCGTCTCCTTATAGCTCCAAGCAAAAGCATCCAAATGGCTATTCAATAAGCTATACAGCTTTTTCACCTAAGAGGGGAATAGGGGTAAGTTGATCTTTAAGGTTCTTTTAGGGCCAAATTCCACATTCTTAACTCGGAGAGAGGTTGGATCAGCCACACAGAGATTTGCTAGAGCACTGGCTTGGGTTTCCTCTACCAACTCTTCTAATGGCAGCACACTGGGAGGTGGATTTTCAATTAAATTCTCAATAAGATCATCCTCAATTTTATGGCCTCCCCTAGTGGCTTCCACTGAGCACAACGGTGTAGAGTAGACTTCATCCTCATCTCCCTCCTCCAACCAGGGAGGTAAGTCATGTTCGAGCAGAGGTTGGGCAGGAGGGTATAGGACTAGCTGTTTAGACATATGCCCGTTCTTAATGGTCATGCTCCCAGCTTGACAACTCATGTAAGCATCTAGAATAGCTAACTAAGGCCTTCCCAAGATGAGGGGGTACCTAGTGAGTTTTTCCTTTGGCTGAAGGACCAAGAAGTCAGCAAGGTACTCCTAAGAATCAATGGAGACCATGCCATCATCCACAATCCCCTCGGGAGTCACCATAAATTGGTCTACCAACTGCAGTACTGTTGAGGTCCTTCTTAGGGAACTATGAAGGTTGAGTTTGAGCATAGTGTCCGTGGTCAATATGTTAATGGCAACCCCTAGATCAATCAATGTGTGTGGGATTATGGTGCCATTGATGTGGACATTGACTACAAGACTCCCAGGGTCTAGATATTTTGGATAGATTACTTGTCCCAACATCAGGTTAGATAGTTGTCCTATGACATTGATAACTAGGGAATCTCTCTTGCGCCTACCTAGGTGCCTAAAACACTTCTCTTTGATCAATTTGTTGTAGATTGGTAGATCTTTTATGGCCTGGAAAAGTGGTATATTCACACATAACTGTTTAAGCTCTCCCAAAAGTTCAGTTTCTTTTGGGTTTGGCTGCGTGGCTCCAGTTAGTCTCTCAGAAAAGGGTGGAATGGCTTTGGGTTCACTTTCTTGTTTTTCTTCCTCATCCTCCTTAGGAGGAGGTTGGCTATCCAGGAGGACCTTCCTAGATCATAGGTTGATCTCCTGAATCTCCACAGCATAGGTAGGGCATTTTTTCTCTCCAGTATATATATGTTGGGCCTATTTGTTATTAGGGTTTGGATTTGGTTGAGCAGGTATTTGGGGTTGTCTTGGAGGAGCAGGAGGTAATGGTTGTAGTTGAGTAGGTGGTAGAGGAAAAATAGTGGGAGGAGATTTGTACTAGTGCCTCCACCCCTGATGAGGTGCATTCCATTGAGGTTGTGGCTAAACATGATAATGAAACGAATGAGCAGCAGGTTGAGTATGGTATTGTGATGGATATGACCAAGGAGGGGGTGCAGACTAGGAAGGATGAGCAGGGGGACCCCAAGAAGGTATGTGAGTGGATTGGTTGGGGTTGTAATAAGTCTGGGATGTCCCTTTCATCCCATGTTGGTAAGGTCTGGGTCCATGTGGCCTCCTTTGGTTAGTGAAATAGAGTGGTTCAGTGGCTCCTTCAGCCCCTTGGTACATAGCTTTAAATTTGGGTAAGGTTGGGCACTAGTTTGTAGGGCGCTTTTCCTCAGAAACAAAACATACCTCTATGGAGTGCAATGGACACTCGTTCCTAGGATGCTTCCTTGTGCATCTGGGACAAAAGATGACCAAATCCCTCTCAGCTTCCTCTTGCTTCTATTGGATTCGGAAGGTATCCATTTGCATGGCAATGGTCTATCTCACCTCACTTTTGAGGTTCTTCATCTGATTTGCAAACTTATGTTTGGATAAAGTGGCACTGGCTAAAAGTTGACTCCCTCTATCTCTTTTCCGGTCTGCCCTAGAATGGTTTCTAAACACAGTCTTTATGTCATCATAAGGTAGCTGGTAGATGTCTCCCCCAACCAACAAATGGAGAGTGTCTAGAAGGTCTTAAGGGACTCCTCGGAGCAGAATCAGCTTCAGAGATTCGACATCAACTGTGCACCTGGCCCTTTTATAACTGTGTTGGAACCTTTCTTCATAGACTTCTAAAGATTCATCACTTCCCATGGTCATCCGAAAGATTTCTCTCTTTGTTTCCTTTGACCTACAGTGATCCCAATATTTGTTGTTAAAGGCTTGCTGCATCTGAGCCCAAGTTGTGATACTGTTTCCAGGTAACCCCATGAACCGGCAGAGTGTTGCGTCCTTAAGGGTAGAAGGAAAGAGTTTCAACTTTTTCTCGTCTTCTGCATAGTCATAGGTTCGACAAAAGACAACAAACTCAAACAAGAAGGTATCACGGTCTTCAGTGGTCAATCCATGGATGTGAGGTAAGGATGAGGGACTTATGTTTTTCATTTTTGTGTCCCCATTGGTTTATAGGATGGGAAAGCTGCCTTCTATTCTCTTCTCATTTCCTATACCATTTCTGTGTTCGGCCATGGTCTCAGGAGGAATGTTTTCTTGCTCCTCTTTTGTTATAGGATCTTCGTATATCTCTGGAGGTTCACCTATAGGTTCTTCTAGATCACTGCCACCGAAGAAGAGAGAAGGGTGACTCAGTGATGTGGTGGGGGTGTTGGGTAGGAATTTTCCTGAATTGTCTCTATTCCTACGAGGCATGAAAAGGAATATTTTTGGTTGTTTTTTGTGTTTTTCTCTTCTTGTTCCTACAAAAACTGAAATTGATTGAACAACAAATCACAACTAACTAAAATTAACCTAGCTGAAATGAAAATTGCAGAATTATAATGAAAGTAGGAAATGACTAGTCTATGTTGCTGAATGAAATTATAGAATTGAAATGAAAGCAGGAAATGACTAAATTACTCTTGCAGAAATGAAATTGCAAAATTGAAATGCTAATCTACACTTGCAAAATTGAAACAACGGAATTGAAATGCTAATCTACGGTTGCAAAATTGAAATTCTAATCTACGCTTGTAGAATTCAAATTGCAGAATTGAAATGCTAATCTATGTTTGGAGAATTGAAATGAAACAACTACTCTACTCTTGCTAAAATAAACTACTTAGCAGAAGGTTGTAGTGGAAAGTAGAAGAAAAGTAGTAATCACAAATACTCTG
Source organism: Pinus taeda (assembly GCA_000404065.3). Classification (NCBI taxonomy): domain Eukaryota; kingdom Viridiplantae; phylum Streptophyta; class Pinopsida; order Pinales; family Pinaceae; genus Pinus; species Pinus taeda. The sequence goes on along the minus strand of APFE030949519.1, from coordinate 60,756 downwards.
ACACTTCCCCGGCAACAACGTCAAAAATATGGTGAGCTCCAGTATTACAACAATAATGCTGCAACTCCTGGGACTCCCTACTTTACTTTTATCAACCCAGTAGTTCGTAACAAACTTGGAAGCGACGGTGCCATATGCACAAGTACTAGCTCTTACTGCAGGTTGTCACTTGATCAACTAGCACATGTTCATTAGGAGCTCAAGGCAACTTCTATGAGTTCTTAGAAGAAGCTTTTAACTATGATGGATGAAAGCTGACTTAAGAGAGGGTAGTCTACTTGCAGAAAGAAGATGGAAGCTGAAAGGAAATGCAAACCCTAGCAAACCCTAGTTTTACCGACTAACCCTACTTGTGCAAGAAAAGAGATGAAAGATGGTGGAATGGATGCCATTGACTCTTGAAAAGGTAAGATGCATGTGGTTAAGCTACTATTGAAGGAAAATATCAAAAAATCATCTTTTTGTATTTTTGACTAATTCTGCAGAATTATTATGCATATGTTTTAACCATTTTTTACTGTGCAGAGGTTTATTAGCGAAAGGAAATAGAGTGGGAACTTGCAGGAGGTTAGGAAGGTGAGAAGAGGACTTAAGGGGTCCCTATCACCCTTCTAGAGAATTCAACAGCAATCAGATCTCGAAAAACTTCTCGCGTGAACTTCTACAGGAAGTTTGCAGGAGTTCTACAGCAAGTTCTACAGCAAGTTCTATAGGCATAGGCCAAAAGTGGCTTTTAGAGGGTTGATGGTGGAAAAACGGTGGGAAAGTGGAAATGAAGGATGGATAAGGATATTAAGGGGTCTAGAATCTGGTAGATGAGGTTCAGGAGTGAAGAAGATGGTTGGAGTTCCTCAAAGGTGAAGGAAGCGATTTTGCACAAAAACGTAGAAATTAGGGTTGTTTGGGAAAGTGTGGCAAACGAGTGATGAAAATCTTTGGAAAGAGGATGGAATAGGTTGCATGGTGAAGGAAGGATAGGCTGGAGTGTCTTACAGGTTCTCTGCACACCTCTATTCAAAACGGATCCAAGCAAGACTAAAAAATAGAGATTTATCTATTTTGACCTAATCTGACCTAAAAACTAGAAACATCATGAAAAGAAATTTATAGACAGGAATCATGCAAGAAAGATATGGAAACTAAAAAATAATATATCTAAACATGAAAACACAATTGATATCAACTTTTCCAACTTAAAATCTAACACTAGCAATTGCATTGGAAGGCAAAAACAGTGTTTTTGTGGCAGCAAGTGTGCCTTGGTCTCAGTTCATGGTCCCAAGGAGGGAGAAATGAGATCAAGGACTACTTGATAGCCTTTTTATCGATCTTTTCTATTACCAAACTATCAAATCAACCTGAAGTATGAAAAACTATCTTAATCATTAAAAACAACCTAAGTAACAAAGCACGATTTTAGCCTAAATAACGTAAATTATACTATGAATGCAAGAAAACACATAAAAGTACACAAAGGAGGTACTGGCACTTGGTTTGGGCCCAACCCTAAGAGCTACAGCCTCCTAAGAAAGCTTAGATCTGGTGCAAAGCGAGATTCATCTTCATTAATCAAAGAATAACCATTACATCACAAAAATTGTTTGTAAGAAGAACTCGAAAATGTGTTGATACAGGGCTGCACTAAAGTGCAAAAATAAGCTATTCATGGGCTAAACTACTAAGGCTTGAAGCCTTCCTATTTATGCAAACGAGGACTCCCAATAGTGCTCCTTAACTTTAGGAGATTGGCTGCCCAAAACTGCAGTTAATCAGCCACTTCACTAGACCTACTCGGCTGCCCCTTGAAATCATCTTTGGTGGGATCTTGAACTCCAAACTGATGGTGGAGAACTCAAGGAAGAGGTCATTTAGTGCAGGAGACACCCCTCCTATAAATCCTCAGCCTTGTTCCTTCGTATTTTGCTACCAATTTACTCATAAATGCCTGACCTTAGTCCAAAAAATGTCCAAAAATCTGCAATAAGCACGTATTAGACTTTGTGGTCAAGTGACTATTCCCATTCACTCAATTAACATAAATATATTCGAAAGCATGCATAAAACTATGAAGAATGGTGGATTAAATGAGAATAATAGGCAAAATGAGACCATAAAATTACCCATTTCTGGGGCTCATCACCAACAACAACAATGCTACCTTGCAGCTTGTATAGAGTTCCAATTCAAACTCCCTACATCAATACCAGTGCCCCGTAAACCATCTTTCAGGTATGCTTCTTGAACACTATTTTTACACCTACATTATCTAGCTTGCTTATGGAAATCAAATTTCTGGCCAATGCAGGAATATGCAGAACACCCGGAAGTGTTCTAACCCTTTCACCTTGCAACTTCAACTTTACTTTTCCACGACCAACAATTCTAGACTTCTTGTCATCCCCCAAGAAGACATCACCACCATCATATTTCTCATACTTGCAGAACCACTCTCTATGGGGAGTGAAGTGAAAGGATGCACCTGAGTTAATCAACCATAGCTCATGATCTACATGTGTACTTGAAGAAGCCAAGCACACATCCCCACCTTCATTTGAGGTAGTTTTTGCCTCTGTAGAAGGAGCATCATCAGATCTCTTTCTTTTGTCAGGAGCTTTATATTTACAATTCCTTTTGTAGTGCCCTTCCTTTCCACATTTCCAACATTCCACCTTTACTTGTTTTCCTAGAGATTTAGATCTCCCTCTAGATTTAGATCTCCCACTCGATGACTTATTTATGTTTCTATTCTGGAACCATCTTCGTAGAGACAAGGCATCACCATTTTGGCTCTCCATATTTTTTAGTCTTATCTCCTCCGTTATCAAGATGAGACTATCTCATCAAACTGCAAGGCAGTTGCATTGCTACCTATTGCAATAACCATACAATCCCACGAATCTGGTAGAGAACAAACCAAATTGGTGCACTTATCTTCATCTGAAATTTGAATATCAATAGATAATAATTAACTTACCATAGTAGGAACAATTTATTCACCGAAGGCTTAGATTCATACAAAGTCCCTAACTTGTCCCACAAAGCCTTCGCCGTAGCTTCCCCTGATAGATTCAACAATACTAAATCTGAGACACACAATTGTATTGTGCTCTTAGCCTTCTGATCCAACTCCTTGCGTTCTTCATCGGACACTCCCGTTGGTTTAGTACCTGGATCTACCATGACCCACTCATCTTTATCCACCAACAGATCTTCCATCTTGAGTTTCCATAACTCAAAACTCTGACCATTAATTTCTCTATCTCTATCTTTCCATTTCTCGCCATCTTTATTCACCACCAGAATCGATCCTGCATATTTCCCATTAAACAAGGTCTACCACAGACCCAAGAAAAACCCCTCAGCAACAAACGCATCCCCTTGAAGCCAAAACAACTCTGATACCAAATGTAGGCTTTAACCCCGTATAGAAATTAGCTACATACAAATTCTAAAACACAAAAAATAAACAATGCGCAAGAATAATGCATAAAACACATATACTTAGAAATTTTCCCATGGATCCAAAAACCGAGACTATTAGCTTGATTTTTCATTATGTTCCTTTCAATGTTACAATACATATCTATACATGTCGAAGCATCCAGTACCATGGACCAAAAACCATCGCGTCCAAAACCATGTGTGAAAATCATGCACAAAACCATAGGTAGGTCCGCCCAACTAACATACGGTCCAAAACGAAAATTTTCCTTCAAAACCCCTATGACTCCCCCCGCTATGCAATTGGCACAATGAAGGGGGGGGCTTTGCCCCACTTCTAACCCCTTGGTTAACTACATGAGCTAGTCGTGGAAAGAATATAACACAATCCAACATTCTCTGACTTCTTCTTTTCTTTCCATATGGGGCCTCAAGTGAGCTTAGTCATTTATCTAGCCCAGCAATGCCCATTGTTTCTCTACACAAATAGAACTTCCTAGAGCTCACATATTTTTTCAATGCATCTGCAGTATTCTTCAAAGTGTCCACCTTTACTAGCAACACCTTTTTTTCTTCTATCATATCCCTCACAAAATGATACCAAACATCAATGTGCTTTGTCTTTGAACGATTTGTAGGGTTCTTTTCCAAGAAAATTGCACTTTGGATATCACAGTCTATCCTGATAGCTCCCTATACTAACCCCATAGTTGAACACAATCTCTGCAACTGAACTGCTTCCTTGTTTGCATGTGTAGTTGCCATGTATTCTACCTTTGTAGTTGATAGTGCCACTACGGATTGTTTCTTACTCATCCAACTGACTACACCTCTAAATAGGTTTAACACATACCCACTTGTAGATTTTCTCTGATCCAAATATCTAGCCTCGTCTGTATAAAAAAAGTCATGAATATCAAACACTCTTTCCAATCCTATTCTTCCTTGGTAGCACAAACCATAATCATCATTTCCACACAAATAATTGAAAACCTTCTTCACTGTTGTCTAGTGCTCCTTCCCTAGTTTTGACATAAACCTGCCGAATACTCCCACTGCATGTACAATGTCTAGTCTGGTACAGACTATTGCATACACCAATCTTTCGACTACACTTGTATATGGAACACAAGACATGTACTCTTCCTCTTCTTTTGTCTTGGGACACTATTCAACAAATAACTTTACACCTACATGAATAGGAACCTTCACCGATTTACTATCCTACATATTAAACCTCTGCAATATTGTCTCGACATACTTCCTCTAGTTTAACCATAGCTTCCTCTTTGTTCAATATCTTTTAATTTCCATGCCCAAAATATAGTTTGCAACACCAAGATGTTTCATGTCGAATTTGGAGGAAAAATGGGTCTTCAAATGAGGCCCTGCAATCTAAGTTCATCCAAAGCATTGAGCTATTGCAACCTCTCTTGCTGAACATTAGTGATGTCTAGGTACAATTTGGCTGTGATTTTTAGGGTGTTGTACTCAAACTCAATAGAAAACATGGCCTTCTTTCCATAAACTAGCTCAAAGGGAGTGAACCCAATGGTGGTTTTTAGGCACTATTATTGGCCCGACTGGCCTCCACAAGTATGGCTACCCAATCCTTCTTCTTGTTGCTGACAAATTTAGTAAATATGTTTTCGAAATCTCTGTTCATTACCTCCACTTATCTTTTTTCTTCTAGACGATAGGCAGTGTATTTTTTATTCCTTATATGATGTTGCTCCATGATTCCCTCAATCAAATTGAAGGTAAACTGAGCTCCTTGATCACTGACCAACAACATCCGGAATCCAAACTTATAAAATATGTTCTTCCTTAGAAGCACTATCATATTCTTCTTTTTTATTTTTATTTTACTACCCATAGTTTAGCCCATTTTTTCAAATAGGTAGTGCACACAATGATATATCGCTTTTGTTCATATGGGGCATCAATTAGTCCACTGAAATCCATGCCCAACTTATCAAATGGTTCAAGAATCACTTGAGGTTGCAGCGGAATTTCATCCTTTGATATGGTCTTTCCCATCATTCAGCACTCATCACATCTACGAGTGTATCTCCTAGTATCTTGGTGGAGAGTGGGCTAATAGTAGTTAACTTGGAGAATTTTCAAGGTTATCCTCTTCGTAGCAAAATGGCTCCCATAGGGTCCATCACGACATGATGAGATGATGTGAAAAATATCATCCTGCCATACACATATCCTCAATATATGATATGGTCCTAATTTGAAGAGATTCCCCCCAATCAAGGTGACAGGAGCACTTTCTCTAAAAGTCTTTCTCTCTTCCTTGGAGGAGAAATTAGGGGGAACATCCTAGCAACCAATAAATTTTCTATGTTGACAAACCAAGGAGACAATAGTGAAGAGGTTCTCATCTAGAAGTTGATCATCTATAATCTCATTGTACGTAGGAAACATTACTCTAGACAAAAAGTCTGCAACCACATGTTCCTTCCCTAGTGTGTCAACAATGATTAGATCAAATTTTTTCAACAATAATAATGGTCTATTGATCCTAGCATTTCCATAAAGTTTATTAACCAAATATTTTATGGTTGCATGACTAGTATGTACAAAGACTTGAAACCTAGATGCCTAAACTTGTTCAGGGAATGCACAACCTCTAAGGGTACTATTTTAGTAAAGGTGTAATTAAGTTCAACTTTGGATATGTTCTTATTGATGAAATATATGGCGTAGGAAAGCTTTTATTCCACTTGTGCCAAAGCTACTCCTACAAATTTTCTAATACATATGTGTGGATGTGGAAAGGAAAGGCAAATTTGGTACCTCTCAAAATTGGTGCGATGGTTAATTTATCTTTCAAATATTCAAATTCCTCTTGACATTTATATTTCCAACAAATATCATAACCCTTAGTTATTAATCCAAACAATGGTGAGACCAACTTACTCAAATCCTTATTAATCTCCTTTAATATTCGTCCAATCCATGAAAACTTCTAACATCCTTTTATTTTTGAGGGACATGGACCCTTTTGATAATGGAAATCATGTTAGGGTCAACTTGGATCCCTTCCTTAGAGAGGAAGTGACCTAATGCAGTCCTTGCATTCATAAAAAAATCACACTTTTTTTGGCTCAATGGGAGATTCATTTTATTGCATTTCTTTAAAAAATTACATGGATTGGAAAGAGCTTCCTGAAAATCATTCCCATAAGGAGTGAATTCATCCATATAGATTTCAATTATGTCATGAACATGATTAAAAGAAATATTTGAAACCACCCTTTAGAAGGTAGAGAGGGCATTGTACAAGCCAAATGGAAGGACTCTATAGGTAAAGGTCCTCCATATACATGTGAAGGTAGTTTTTTCCTAATCCTCAGGACTGACTTGGATCTGATTATATCCACTAAATCCATCAAGGAAGGAAAATAAATTCTTCTCTTAAATACCATCCAAAACTTCATCAATGAAAGGGAAGGGAAAATCATATTTCTTTGTATACTTGTTGAGATCCCTATAGTCAATACAGATCCTCCACTTCCCATTTTTATTGGGTAATATAATAATAGGAGACACCGACTCACTATCTGAAATGAGATAAATGCATCATACATCTAATAGCTTTCACAATTCTTCTTTCACAATGTCATTAAGGGAAGGGTTTATTATCCTCTATTGTTGGCATACAAGTTTACATCCCTATTTAATATAGATGTGATGGGTACAAACTAATGGATGCACCCCTTTCATTTCCTTAACATAGCATCGACATTTTCTCTTAACATAATTCATAATTTCTATTTTTTCTCTACTGAGAGGGAAGGATGGTTTTTCAAAGTCTTGGATGGACTGATTTCCACAATCTTAGCGTGATCTTGATCAAAATTGGTGGTGAGCGATTTAGCCCATGGATTTTTCTCAAGTTTCCCTAAGGATTTTGCTATTAGCTCATCAATTGGCATGGAAACAAGAGGTTAGTTCTACAAAACATTATCAATAATATCATCCTCATCTAGATTTATGCTTTGTATAATAATGTTTAATGTACAAAATGAGTAGGGAGATGACTAATAAAAATATTCTTCTTCTTCTTCTTCTTCTTCTTCTTCTTCTATCCACAAAGGTAAATCATTTTCAATATAGGGTTGAGCAGGGGGTATAATACACCATACTTTGTGAGATGCCCATTTTTAATTATCATGTTTCCATCTCTGCAACTAATGTAGGCATCAACAATGGCCAACCAAAATCTCCCTAGAATGAGAGGGTATCCATTAAACTTGGTTTTGGATTGGAGGACAATGAATTCCGTGGGGTAATCCTATGACAGAATGGGGACCATCACATCCTTAATAACTACCTTAAGAGCTACTATGGATCTATATGAAAGTTGCAACACCGTGGTGTTCTTTATCAAGGCTCCTTGGAGGTTAAGATTCAACATAATTTCCTTAGTCACGACATTGATTGAAGCCTCAAGTTCAACCAGTGTGTTGGGGACTATAATATTGCTAATGTGCACATCCACTATTGGGCTACTGAGACCCAAGTACTTTGGGTAGATAACCTTCCCAACCATTAGATTAGAAAATTTCCCAACAAAATTAATATTGGGGAATCTCCTTTTCTTCTCCTAGGCCTCTTGAAGCATTCTTACATGTTAAGATTGTGGTAGATGGGACAATATTTTATGGCTTGGAGAAGGGGTATTTTAACACACAGATTCTTCAATTCTCCCAAAACTTCAACCTCTCCTAGGGTGTGTTTTTTAGGTTCTACTAGCCTTTCAGGATAGGGAGGTACATTGGATTGAGGGGCACTATCGTCCTTCTCTTATTCAAGGTATTTAGGTAGAGAAGGTGAGTGAGCATATAGAAGTACTCTCTTATACTTAATGGTGATCCCCTGGATTTCCACAACATAAGTAGGATAAGAGGTTTCCTCAATATAGGCATGTTGGTCTTGCTTATTGTTCAGGGTTAGATTGGGTTGAGAACACACATAAGGTTTCTTCATTGGATTATTTTGGGGTAGATGTCGTTGGGGTGAGGAGGAGGCATTAAGGTTGGAGGTTGGGTTTCCTAAGGCATCCATGCTTGTGAAGGGTTACCCCATTAAGGAGGATATTGAGGAGAATAGGTCCAAGTAGAGGACATGAACTAAGATGAGTGAGGTAGAGGATGCCAAGGCTGAAATGGAACAACCTGGTGTGGATTGAAAGAAGGATAATGTGCACCTTGCATGCCTTGTTGATATGGACGAGGGCCTTGTGGCCTCCTCTAGTTGATGAAGCAATGTTTCTCTAAGCCACTCTCTATCCCTTGATATACATCCTCTGGGCTTGGAAGGGATGGAAATATTTCTGTTGCATGTTTCTCCTCACAAAAAAATAAAATCTCTATGACATTCAATGGACACTCATTTTTGGGGTGCCTCTTTGTTCATCTAGGGAAAAATATAGCCAATTCCTTTTCTACCTCATCTTGCTTCTTTTTTATCTACATAATATACATTTGGAAGGCCAAGGTGTGCATTATCACATTCTTAAATTCTTATATAATGATCCCTATTTCAAGTTTAATGGTTGACATAGATGGAGAAGAGTTGACCAAGCGTTGACTAAACCTACCTATCTTCCATGCAACTTTAGAATGATTCTTGAATATTATCTTGATGTCTTCATAAGTTAACTAGTAAATGTCTCCACTCGATAACATATTAAGTGTCTCCATCAGATCCTCCCTAATCCCTTAGACAAGTAAAATATTCAAGGATTTTGGTTCAATTGTATACTTGTCTCTTATGTAGTTGAGTTAAATTATTTCTTCATAATCCTCTAAAGATTCATCTAGGTCTAAGGTCATCCTAGATATCTCCTCTTTTATTCCTCTTGACGTACAATAATATCCATATTTCTAATTAAAATATTACTACATTTGAGCACATGTGGTGATTTTGCCTCCTTTCAGGCTCATGAACCACCACAAGGTTGCATCCTTGAGGGTAGAAGGGAACAACTTGAGATTCTAATCATCAGAAGTGTAATTATAGGTTCTACAAACCAAAAAAAAATGAAACATGAATGTATCAGGACCTTCAGAAGCTAGGCCATGGAAGTGTGGGAGAGTAGTGGGGCTTATGTTATGGATTGTGGCTTCCCCATTGGTTTTCTTGATAGGAAAGAGCTCAATCTACCTATTCTTGTGCATGTTTTGGGTAGGTAATGTGGGTTCTTCCTCCCCTATGGGTTCTTAAATTTTTTTTACGTGTTCATGTAAAAGATTTTCCAACTCTTTTGTAGTTAGAGAAGGAGGTTCAAAGTCACCAAATAAGAGTGATGGTTGACTGCTAGAGGGGGTGGGGGTTTTTGCTAGAAAATATCCTAGATTATCCTTAATCCTATGAGGCATGAAATAAGTTTTTGTGATTTTTCTATTTTTGTTTTTTTATTTGAAGTTTTTAGGACAAAAAAAATTGATGCAGAGTAAAATGGAAAACAAATAAACTCTAAGAAGAAACAACACCCACTTGGACACCTCCCTGACAACGGTGAAAAAAAGTGATGAGACCTAGTATGGCAAGAAGATTGCTACAACTCTTTAAGCTACTAGCTTTAATTATCAACCCGAGGTTCGTACAAACCTAAGAGGTGAAGTGTTGTATGCACAGTAGGCTAAGCTCTACTCAAGTTACTCTGAGCCAATGGACTGAGCGAAAGTATACAAAGATCAGTCTATCAACAAGATCTATATTTGCAAGAAAAACATATTGCATAAAATGAAGCTCTAAGATACCTATAGGAATGGAAATTCTAATCTATTTGCAACAACAGAAATGCTAATCTATTTGTGGGAATGGAACTGTTACTTTACTTTCCATAGATGTAAAGTTTAACATACTTGCATGAATGTAAATGCTATTCTATTTTCATAATGTAAACATTAATCTACTTATAAAATGTAAATATTAATCTAATTGTAGAAGGTAAATGTTGCATCAAAGGGAAACCTAGTCTATGTATAAGAGGCAACAATGCTTGAAATGAAAACCCTAACTTAAGAAGCATAAAACAAATAAAGGAAACCCAATCCAACTTGCATAAATAAATATCAAAGAGCAAGAAATCAACCTTAAATCACAATATTAAAGAGAGATCATATCCTAGAAACATATCTCATTAAATGCTTCATAAATTAATCACGTAAATGACCATTATGACATTAAATGCATGAACTTGTTTACTAACCCTAATTGCATAAATGAATGGTAGTGATGGAAAGGAAAATCATAAGTGGTCTTTGATATCCCTAAATCATGGTCTTAGAGCCTAAGAGACATTGTTAAGGGATAGGAGGAAAAGATCAAGCTTCAACAAAAAATTTGGTCACGTTTGGATTTCTACAATATTGCTACAAGATTTCTTTATTTTGCTACAAGATTGAGTCCAAGAGAATTATGAGGATGAAAAAGGTGGCATGATGGTAGGAAGTGGTGATTTAGGGTATATGAAGGTTGTATGAATCAGATTCCAAGCTTATTATCCTTTAGGGGCTCATCTTGCACAAGGAACAATACACACGGTGGCCTTCAAAAAACAAAAAATGTACTTTCGATGAATAGTGTTTGAAGTAGAAATAAGGGAGTTTGTGGTAGGTTGAGGAGTGTAAATGACAATTATAACCTTGCAAATCAACAATAGTACCTTCACAACACAAAACATTACTCAATATTTCCATTCATCTAGAACATGCGAACAATGCAAATTGCGGAATTTTGAAGTAACAAAGAATGGATAGGTTGAATATTATTTAAGGTATGACTAGTACATTCAAAAGGAAAAATATCTTGTAATATTAACAATAACTATATCCATAAGATACTATGCCTCCTTTTCTTCACTAAAACTGCTAACAATCAGTAATTTGCAGAAAACATAGATGGAAAACTAAGTCTACTTCAAGATCTAACGATGACAAAATAAAATGACTATATTTTTTCCTATTATAATAGCATCTCTAACCATAATTCCCACAAGAGAGGTGATTTATACCTTCACAATTACTTTTCCATAAAAAACTCTTGTCAAAAAGGGAAGGAAGTACTATTAGGAAAGAAAATGCATGAAAAAAATACACATGAAAGAGACTAGAAGCTCTAAGTTGGGCCCTAATCGAAGGGAACTCAAGCCTATAAGGAAAACTTAGATTTAAGATAGAATGAGATTTATCATTAACATAAAATAGTGCTCAAGTACATGCGAAACAAATTAAAATAACAAGTTTCAGCCCTTAGCTCTTAGTAGTCTCTATCTTCTTCAAAATTTTGAATCCTATTGGGAACTTGGGATTCCTTATTTATAAAAAAATGAATGAGGGGAATCCTCCATGGAAAGAGTGATGCTTCCCTCCAAAATCTATAGAAAGGAGGATCTAGCTCCCTGATATCCTCATAATAATTGAGTCCATTATCTATTAGTGGATCTTTGAAATGTGGATGAGTAAATATAAGGAGTAAGTCAGGTTGTAGGTAACAAAATATAGGGTACAAGCCTCCTACATCTCCTCCAACACCTTCCAATCTATCCTGATAGACTAAATTCACTTCAAATGCACTCTTTTCCTCTACATTAATCATAGTAGGCCATGAGATTTGACAAGCGTCCTTAAATTTTCCTAATAAAGACATTATATCCAAAAATATGTTATTAAATATGAGGAAAGACATAAATATAGGTTGAAGGAGGGCCAATGGGCCTTATGGTATACCTATTAATGAGGCACATCATTATTTCCTATATGAAACTGATCAAATCCCGCTTAAGATCTATGTCATCATCTTCTTCTTCATATTACTTATGTTCTGCTATTAAGTTTTTTAGGGCCATCAGAATCAATTCACTAGCTCCATATTCATGAGAGGATTCACTGGAACCTTTAGATGTACTACTATCTTCTTGTGCATAGAAGCACTTATTTTAAAACTTTTTCTCTTTCTTCATTTTATTAAACTTATTCTTTCCTTTCCCTCTAAAATGATTTTCTTATTCCTTATATGGACATTTTGAGGCATAATGCCCCACTCTTCCACAATCAAAACATTTAAATGGGAGTTTTGATTCGTACTTACATGTTACTTTCTTCAATCATCTGACAAATTTTGCTTCTTCTTCATCATAGCCTTAGAATTAACATTCATTATCTTATGTAGAATTGTTTTCTTTGAAAGCTATAACTCTAGGGATTGAGTTTCCTTTTGAAATTATAATCTCATATGTTGTAAAGGAACAAGGTAGTTGATCCCTTCTTAGTGTCTCAAAGTTGGTTGTTTCTTCAATTGATAATACCTTGGGATTGAACTTGGTAGGTAGAGATATTAGTATCTTTTGAACCGTTGTAGCCTATTTAATCTTCTCATAAAGTCCCAACATGACATTAAATATTTCATATACTCCAAGCAAAAACTGGCATATATGTTCATCATCATTCATGTTTAAAAATTCAAACTGCATTTTATACAATTGAAATTTAGCTTATTTCATCTTGTTATCTCCTTCATATATCTTCAACATTTTTTCCCACATTTCTTTCGTTGTGTTATAGTGCATCACTTTAATAAACTATTATTCAACTAATCCATTCAAAATTGCATTCATAGCTTTAGCGTTACATGTAAGTCCAATTTTTTGGTCCTTCACACCTATAATATTTGGTTCTTCATAGACATTGTCAAACGCAACTCACATATTTGCACCATGTGACATTAGTTGTGCCTTCATCCTAATTTTTCACAAAGAATGATTTGTACCATTGAGAAAGTGTGCTTTATTTGCTAAACATCCTTCTTGATTGGTCATTCTCATTGATGATCCTCATCATTGGGTAACTATATGGATGTTAATACACCTACTATATTATTCAAATCATCTCTTCTCATAATTTCTTACATATTTTGATTCTATTTTGCTTAATGGGATGAGTCAAAGTGAGATATTATGCCTAGTGGACTAATGTGCATTGATTGCAAGTTTTTGAGAGAAAATCATGGAAATTTTGGCTAATTAAGGGTTGAAACTCGAATGAGGCAAGCAGGAGAGATTGTAGGAGATATATCCTCCTCATTCACTCCTCACTCATTCAAATATTCCTCCAAATCACACTAACTTGGAGTTACAAGCAGCCAAGTCATGAAGATGAAAAGGTAGGCAAGCCAGTGACAGTTAATGAGCCATTTCTTATTGAGTTTGGGGTCTGAGCCTCCCTATATTTAAGGAAGTAATTGGAGACTTCAGTTGTATAAATAAGGAGGTATAGAGCCTCATTAGGATTCGAATTTTGGATGTAAAAAACACTAGGCATTTTCATGTTCAAGACTTCTGGAAGCCATTATATTTAATTTTCTGATTTGATAATGAGAATGAGAATTTCCTTGATCCAACACTGAGTTGACTTAGAGGGCTGAAGCTCTTGGGTTAGGGCCCAAACCTAGTAGAAAAGAATCCTCTTCTTCTATTTGTATGCTTATTTAATTTCACAGATTAATGGTTGAATTGCCTTTAGAATTATTTCATTACAAGTATTTGTGGAGTTGATTAGTTTGCTTCCATTTGCACATTGCTTCAACACTAGGTTAGGAATATAAAGGAATATCAAAAAAATGTCAGTAGGTGGATTTGGCCTCACTCCTCACTTCAGGGACCATCGTTTGAGGAAAGAACTCCTATGCAGCCCAAAAAAGACAAAATTCTGATTTCTCACAGAATTTAGGGTTTTATGTTACCTAGGTCATCATTTTACTAGTTTTCAAGAATTGAACTTAATTGTCATTTCTGATATCTTTAATCTTACATTAGATTTCGTCAAGGGTTCATAATACCCTACAAGTCTTACCATGCATGAAATAGGTGGCTAGCTCATGAAATTATGTTTTCCTTAGTTAACTGAAATCCTTCTTGTTTATATGATTTACTGATAAAAGTCAATGATTGATACAGAGTAGGAGTTTCAGCAGTATAGAGAGAATTCATGATTGGAAACCCCATCCTAACCTTATCGATCCATGGTTATTACTTTCCTTCAATAAATCCCTCACTAATTTCATCATTCCACAGGAATACTTCCCCAAACTTGTTTAGAAAATACCTCCATCTCAAAACTATGCTTTTTCATTTTGAAGGAGTCATAGAAACTCCCTTGTTTCATTTCTCCCACCATTAACCTTCCCCAAGCCTTACATCACCTTCCAAATCCATCCTCTTGCTCTCGGTTGTATCTTGTAGGAATACAGGGGATTTGGTAGGAGCATTAGGACATCTAGCAGGATGAATTAGGAGATCATGTAGGTTGCCCTATAGTGGCCTGTTTTGAGGCTGAATTGTGGAAAAAGCACCTAGGAAGCTAGAAAAGGACCCCTACTTTCCTCCCAACCAATTTGACCATCCATAATCATCCCTAATCCACCTTCCATATCACCAAAAAATGTTGGCTTTCACACATTCACACAAAAGAGACAAAAATGAAAAAGGGTTATTTTGTTCATTTACATGCACAGTGTTAGGTTCCTATAGGAGTCATAATTTTTGAATGGTTGAGATTAAACTTGTAATATTTACATACCTTTTCTTTCTGCAAATGTTTTCCATATTCAAAAAATAAAAAAATGAAAAGAGGGTATGTCCTAAAAGAAAAATCAAAGCACAAAAAGAATAAAAAAGGTAAAAAGAGAAGAAAAATGAACCCCAAAAAAGAAAAGACCATGGAAGTGTGCAAGATGCGACTATTATTTACTTTTTGTACATAATAAATGATTGTGTGTAGTTTTTAACCTATGCCACAATCCATGATAGTCAAAATGTTTAAACTTGACTATTTCATGTTTCCAATTTCATGCTTATAGATAGAGAAATAAAATCTTACCAATCAATGTAATCTTGGTAGATAAGTAGAATAGGTAGAGTAAATAAAAAGAAGCTCAACTATTTAATATGAGCCCTTGGATGTAATAAGGTTAGACTTAGTTAGAATACCATTGCAAAAGAAAACAAAAAGGTTTTGATAAGGGTTTTCCAGCTTAAGTGCACTCTAATAAAGAATAGAAAAAATGGTAGGATGAGTAGATGGGTAAGAAGTTGAATGGTTGTAGAATTGTGATGATTGATTAAATTAGATCATATCATTCACCTTCATCATCAAATTTCTGAAATATGGATGATAATTAAGAATTTATCAGAGTACATAAAGTCAATTGATTAACCTCCCTCACTCATTACAATTTTCACTTAACTAATTTCCAAGAAAAGTCTTAAGTACCTAAAACCTTAAGTTAAAGGGGCTCAGAGAATTTCTTTGACTTCTGAAGGGATCGGACCCTCAGCCCAATAACGTATAGGTCCTAAGTACTAAAATCCCCTCATGAAAATTCACCCACCTTCAATTCATTCATTTTCCCCTAAAAAATCCCTTTTCCTAAGGTAAAATCACCATTTGCCTAGGGAAAGTAATCACCCCCAAGCAAGCCCCTTTTTCACAAAATCCCCAAATGTACATTTAGCCTAAGTTATAAATTTTTCCATGTAAAAAGTAAATGAATTACAAAAACATATTATACTTAGTGCTAATCCATTTTTCCGCTTTCCTTCATATTAACTTCTAATTTTATTAATGTATTAATTCCCAAAAATAAACCCTTTCATGTATATTTTATTAAAAACCCATATGTTAATATCTCACCCCAAGTTGGAAATATAAAATTTATTAATAAACTAATTAATGGGTTAAATAAGTCGATCTACAGCTAATTAATAACCAAAACTCACCACTAAATAAAAGAGATTAATTAATCAATCAGTGGTTAATTAATAATCTATCTCCACCAATAAAATCACCCCCGATGTCATTAAACCTCCATAATTAGCAATTAATTAATCCCACCATGCTTAAACCTCTACTGGGCTCCTCCATTAAACTCCATATCAAATACTTGCCTCGATCACCGTACAATTTGGTCCCTTTTGATCCAACGATCGATGATCATATCGGGCGGTCTCTGAAAGTCGACCTTTACTCACTCGATATGGGTGGTTTCACTATTCACCCCACTGCTACGTGGCACCTGATGAATGGAATCGGGCAGCCTCCCCTCAATACCGCCAAGTACCCAAAAGTTGTGTGAAACAAATTACTTACCGCCCGCCTGCTACACAACAAACCATCTACTATTCAGTTTGCGTCATATTTTAAAAGTTTCTCCGTTAAAGTTCAAACCCCAGGAACCCAGGTTTTCTTGCCCTTCACCCATTCTACTATGTAAACTTATGAAACCCTTTTGCTCCACTTGAAGCCTCTACTAACCAATTCAATCATGGTTTACCTCTCGAAACCACTTTGGACTCACTCCATAGACCTATAAAGCTTGATAAATCCATTAATGACACTCCTTATCAACCCAACGTATCCTAATAGTTTGTTTTATTTTACAGGCAATCAAAAGACCTCAACCTTGGATAAATATTCTTAATACTAGTAATAAGACCTATTTACTCCAAGATTGTTATCAAATCTACTCAAATAGAGATGAAAAATAAAACATACAGTTAAAATACAAGCATATAAAAGATGAAATTAAATGATTTACTATTGAAATAGACAATAAAACCCTAAAATATATAGTGAAGGTAAAAGGACACAATAAAGAAAAGTCAAAGTGTATCAAGGTTAAAGAGTATCAGATTAAAGACCAAGTCAAGTAAAGAAGCTAACATCAAGACAAATAGCATGGAAGACAGTTATAAAGCATACAGATTCATGTCAAAGGAGCTATTGTGCTCAAGACTAGACTAGTTTTTCTGGATCATGAAATAAAGCTAAGAACATTTCACTGGTTTCTTGTACACAGTTGGAACAAATAAGTATTAACTCTTCATATTTAAATATTGTTTTCTCTTCATGTTATAAGTATTCATATGTGTCTCTTATGGAATCTGAAAAGTAAACAAGGATTGATATCTCATAATTAGCTTAAGTGTTCTCTATTTTAACTGTTTACTTTCTTTATGTTTTCTATTAAACTATCTTGGTCTGGGAATTCTTAATTGCTCCCTTACTTCCGTAGCTTCCCCCCTTTGGTCCATAGTAAAGGATTCATCCTTTCTCTTTGCTACTGATCATCCTTCCTTTCTTCATCTTAGTCCTAGTTAAGGATTCTTCATTTCCCTTTGCCCTGGTTAGGACTACCTCATCCATTTGAACCTGTAGATTTGATTTTTACTGTGCTAGCCTGCCCTGTGAACTCTTACTTTAGTGATTGACCTGATCTAGTTAAGCCACTCTTTGGTTGACTCCATATCCCAATGGCCTAAATACTTGTTCTACCCATATGTTCCTTAATTCCACCACCCAATCAAAACAAAACATCATGAGCATAAATATTTAGCCTGAGATCCTACTCAAAACAAAGTTAAATTATAAAGAGAGAGCCCTCTCTGGACTTAGGTTGGCTAGAACCCAAGTCTAAAATATTGGTTTGTGGTTACCTTAGACAATTCCTTCTTTGATAACTTCTAGGGTAAACATCTGAGTGATAACATAGTGGCGACCATATTGAGAAGAACTAACATTTTCTTAAGAACTGTTTTACAGGTTTAGATCTGATCTATGATGGCTGATAATGATCACACACACAAAGGTTAAAATCATACACTCGACAAATCAAAAATCAATTCTACAATGAAGGTTCCACTGGAGGAATGAATTTGAAAGATCTATGTGAAAAGATCAGGCTTTCAACTTGGATTGTTATCCAAGACATTATGTTCTTTCTCATCAAGAAAGTTTTCTAATGTATATAGTACTTTAGAGAAGATCATATATTAGTTTTTGATTATTTTCCTTTGGAAATTGTAAATAGAAGATCTCCTTACACATTTAAACATCAATCTTCTTACTATTATGATGATCATTTTCCAATCAAGAAGCCTCAAATAATCAAGACTCCATTGTTCAAAGATCCAGAGCTTCAAATTTCAAAGCCATTCCACAACCAAATAATCCATATTCCAAAGTGTTAATAGTGATATAGAAGGACACGGTTTGTGGAAAATCTTTCATTTCATGAAATTTTAAATGAATTCACAGATGAGTTATCAAAATTTTAGCTTGATGAAGCTTTTTTGGTAGTTGTGTTTATAATTGTCAAATCAAGAAAATACTCTCATGAAGCTAAATTGTGTGTTACTGAGTTAGTTGCTGAAAAATATGAAAATGAAATTAAACTTTTTCATTCTCAAATTCAGTAATATAATTTGTGAGATCCTAAAGAATTCTTACAAAATATTCCTTCTCCAAACCAAGTGGAAATTGTACTGCCTTTTGATTTGTAGATTGAGGATGATTATGCTTTGAAGAGAAAGACTGAAGAAGTAGTTTCAGGGTTTAGTATTGAGGATACAGCTGATCAATTAAACGTTGAAGGCCTCAAAGAAACTATCATACTTTATGCTTTTGTTGATCCTATAGTAGATTATATGGAGGTTCTTCTTAGCTCAAGTTCTTTAACATGTTTTCTCTATGAGGATCGAAGACATCAAAGGTGGCCTTTATATATCACAATTTTGATTATGTGGGTACATGATGAAATTATGCTTCTAAATTTACTAACAATCAGTCAAGCAGTCCATCTATTTCTTCAGTTTCTAGATTGGCTTCATTGGCATTTTTGTATTATTTAAGTCAGCCTGATTTTAAAAAATATAGAGTAGGTAGCATTTCAGTTTAATTTAATTTAGTTTTCAGTAGATTATGAAATAAATCATAAAAGATTTGAATCCAAGCGAAAGGTCGTAAGGTCTGGATGATATACTAATTTGGTTTGAAGGTTGTAGCATCTTTTAGTTTTAGTTCAAATCTCAAGCTGTGCAGGAAAAGGTTAAAAAGATTTTTTATAAAAGGACCAAGGCTGAAGATTCCTACCTAGGTGACAAGATGCTCAAGTAAATTTAAACACAGGAAATTTGATTTCCTATGGAAAGGTCCCTATGTCATTTATGCTTACAGAGGAAATATTGCTTACTTTCTAAGAGGACTTGATGGTATTGAAGAAGTAAGTGGGCTAGTAAATAGTCGAATGATAAAACATTAGTTTGAACCTAGTTACTAATGGTCACTTCCCATTTGTACATATTTTATTTTGAAAAGTCTAGTTTGGATTGGATGGTAAACCTTTGAAGTTGAAGCTTGGAGAGAAGGCCATAAGATTTTAAGGATTTACTATCATAAGTATGAATAAAGTAGTATGAAGGATGATAAAGAACAAGGTAACTAAAGCCATTGATCTACAAGTTCTTGACATCTCACCAGGAAATTCCATCCCCAAGTGGAGCCACTATTAGGTTCCTATACCAATAGGAGTCATAATTTTTGAATGGCTAAGATTAAACCTGTAATATGCACATACCTTTGCTTTTTGCAAATGTTTTCCATATTCAAAAACTTAAAAAATTAAAAGAGGGTATGTCCTAAAAGAAAAACCACAGGACAAAAAGAATAAAAGAGGTCAAAAAGGATGAAAAATGAACCCCAAAAAAGAAAAGAGAATGAAAGTGTGCAAGATTCCATTACTATTTAGTTTTTGTACAGAATAAATGATTGTGTGCAGTTTGTAATCCATGCCACAATCCATGATAGTCAAAATGTTTAAACTTGGCTATTTCATATTTTCAATTTCATGCTTATAGATAGAGAAATAAAATCTAACCAAGCAATGTAAATTTGGCAGATTAGTAGATTAGGTAGTGTAAATAAAAAGGAGCTCAACTATTTAATATGAACCGTTAGATGTAATATTGTTAGACTTAGTTAGAATACCATTGTAAAAGAAAAGAAAAAAGTTTTGATAAGGGTTTGCAAGCTTAAGTGCACCTAATAAAGAGTAGAAAAAATGGTAGGATGAGTAGATGGGTAAGAAGTTGAATGGTTGTAGAATTGTTATGATTGATTAGATTAGATCATATCATTTACCTTCATCATCAAATTTTTTAAGTATGGATGATAATTGAGCATTTACCAAAGTACACAAATTCAATCGATTAAGCTCCCTCACTCATTACATTTTTCACTTAACTAATTTCCAAGAAAAGTCTTAAGTACCTAAAACCTTAAGTTAAAAGCATTTCTTTGACTTTTGGAGGGACTGAACCCTCAACCTAATAACCTATAGGTCCTAAGTGTTAAAATCCCTTCATGAATATTCACCCACCTTTAATTCATTCATTTTCCCCTAAAAAAATCCCTTTTCCTAAGGTAAAATTACCATTTTCCTAGGGAAAGTAATCACCCCCAAGCAAACACATTTTTCACAAAAACCCACAAACATGCATTTAGCCTGAGTTATAAATGTTTCCATGTAAAAAGTAAATGAATTACAAAAACATATTATACTTGATGCAAATCCATTTATTCGCTTTCATTCATATTAAACTTCTAATTTTATTAATATACTAATTCCCAAAAAAACCCTTTCCCATATATTTTATTAAAAACCCATATGTTAATATCCCGCCCCAAGCTTTCAATATAAAATTTATTAATAAACTGATTAATGGGTTAATTAGGTCGATCTGTGGCTAATTAATAACCAAAAATCACCGCTGAATAAAAGATATTAATTATTTAATCAGTGGTTAGTTAATAATCTATCTCTGCCAATAAAATCACCCTTCATGTCATTAAACCTCCATAATCTGCAATTAATTATTCCCACCATGCTTAAACCTCCACCCAGCCCCTCCATTAATCTCCATATCAAATCCTCACCCCAATCATTGTACGATCTGGTCCCTTTTGATCCAACGGTTGACGCTCATATCGGGCGGCCTGCGAAGGCTGACCTTTACCTTCCCAATATGGGTGGTTTCACTATTCATCTCGTCGCTACGCGGTGCTTGATGAATGGCATTGCATAGCCTCCCCCCAATACTAATAAGTGTCCAAAAGTTGTGTGAAACAAACCGCTTATCGCCCACCTGCTACGCAAAAAATCGTCTACTGTTCAGTTCGTGCCATATTTTAAAAGTTTGCCTGTTAAAGTTCAAACCCCAAGAATCAAGATTTTCTCGTCCTTCACCCATTCTACTGTGTAAACTTATGAAACCCTTCTGCTCCACGTGAAGCCTCTTCTAACCAATTCAAGCATGGTTTACCTCTAGAAATCACTTTGGACTCACTCCAAAGACCTATAAAGCTCGATAAATCGATTAATGACCCTCCATATCACCCCAACGTTTTCCTAATAGTTTGTTTTATTTTACAGGTGATCAAAAGACCACAACCTTGGATAAATAGTCTTAATACTAGTCATAAGACCTGTTTACTTTGAGATTTCTATCAAATCTATTCAAACAAAGATGGAAAATAAAACATATAGCTAAACGATAAACATAGGAAACATGAAATTCAATGATTTACTGTTGAAATAGAAAGTAAAAGCCTAAAATATACAGTGAAGGTAAAAGGACATAGTAAATAATAGTCAAAGTGTATCAAAGTTAAATAGTATCAGATTGAAGACCAAGTCAACTAAAACAACTAGAATAAAGACAAATAGCAGGGAAGACAGTTACAAAGGATACAGATTTATGTCAAAGTGAAGATGGATGAAAAAACAAAGCAGTAAAAGTAAATAGTAAAAGAAAACATGGAGGCATTAGGGGTTAAATAGAGATTAAAACACTTTTACGAACAATAATGAAGTTTATCCAAAGTAAAAGTGAAAAACAGTTAAAAGAAATTTAATGTTAAAAGATGAAATTAGAGTAGAAATGGTAAATTCTTCAGAAATTTCCTATTTAAGTCATAGTTTTGCAGAAACTATTGTGATCAATGTAATAAGTATTTTAAGATATTGGAGGAGGTTTTCGTTTCTAAAAGGCTAGTCTACAGAAATCTATCTCACTATTTACACAGGTATTACCAAAAGGGAGATAAGTGTGTAACCTCAGAGCCTAGTTTTTTTATTATGCAACATCCTATTTTTGACATCTTCAACATCCTGTTTTTGACATCTTTTTGCAGAGAATTTTGTGAATAGTTGGAGTTTAATTTTCAGAAACTGAGAGAGGTTTATCTCAATAACGTATTTATATACATTAACGTTTTTCACGTTTTACATATATATCTCAGATTGAGATATAAAAGCATATCATTGGACCCTAATTTTGCAGAATTACTAGAGGAGAATGCACAAAGAAAAGATACAATTAGTGATTGGAATGCCTCATCATTACTTAAGAGTTGCTATAAAATTTGAATTTCTCTTCTTAGTCACCATAAATCCATAAAAATAGTGCCAAATAGATTCATTAGTTTTGTATGTCCTTTATTTAAGTTCTATTTTGGTAAAACAATTTGAGATATTTGTAAAACCAATCTTGATATTTCTTCAAAATATTTCTATTTAGAATTAGTATAAATACCTCTTCATTTGAAGTATTTTGTGTGGATTAAAATACATTTATGTAGACATTTTATATTAAGCCAAGGAGCTATTGTACTCAAGACAAGATTGGTTTTGTTGGATCGTGAAATAAAGCTAAGGACATTTCATTGGATTCTTGTTCAGAGTTAGAACAAATAAGTATTATCTCTTGATGTTTAAATATTGTTTACTCTTCATGTTATAAGTATTCATATGTGTTTCTTATGAAATTTGAAAATTAAACAAGGAATGATACCTTAGAATTAGCTTAAGTTCTCTCTATTTTAACTGCTTACTTTCTATATGTTTTCTACTAAACTATCTTGGTCTGGGAATTCTTAATTGGTCCCTTCTGTAGTTTTCCCCCCCTTTCATCCATAGTAAAGGATTCTTCATTTCCCTTTGCTATTGATCGTCCTTCCTTTCTTCATGTTAATCCTGGTTAATGATTCTTCATTTCCCTTTGCCCTGGTTGGGACTACCTCATCCATTTGAACCTACAGATTTTATTTTTGCTGTGCTACCCTACCCTGTGAACTCTTACATTAGTGGTTGATCTGATCTAGTTAAGCCATTCATTGGTTGACTCCATATCCCAATGGCTTGAATGCTTGTTTAGCCCATCTATTTTCTTAATTCGAGTATACAATCAAAACAAAAAATCATGAGCACTAATATATAGGATAAAATCCTACTCAAAACAAAGTTGAATTATAAAGAGATGGCCCTCTATGGACTTAGGTTGGCTAGAGTTCGAGTCGAAAAGATTGGTTTGTGGTTACCTCAGAAATTTCTTTCTTTAACCTTGAGAAAATTCTGAGTGATAACACATAGCAGTAGAATGTTTGATGATTCAAATTATATGCTTAGTACAGTAGGATTTCAGATATGACAATTTAAAATTATCATGAAGCAAAGCCTATTAGTAGTTACATTAGATTAATGGTGTGTTTAAGCATTTGATTTCAATATTTTTCCTTATAGCAGTTGACAAGGTTTCTTTTAGTGTATATTTCCCTTTTTCCTTATTGGTAATCAAGCTTCTTCTAAATCAATAGAAGTCTGGTTTGAGAAACCTTAGTGGTCTATCACCAACTTAGGAGTGACAAAGAGTGGACCCTTCAAATTTACTTGTGTATACAACACTGTCACCTCCAAGTTTGTATGAACCCTTGGTTGATAAAGTAAAGTTGGTAGCCCTAGGAGTTGCAACATTCCTACTACAATACTAGTGCTCATCACTTTCTGGCACCATTGCCGGGGAGGTGTCTAAGTAATGTGTGATTTCTGCTTTCTTTCTTCCATTTCTTATCTCTGACATTTTGCTATTAGCTTCATTTCTACAAAAATAATTTAGTTTGCTTTCTTTTCCGTTTTCCATTTTTTCTTTCTTTTCCATTCTGCAAGTGAGATTTCATTCAAGCACTTAGTTTTCATTCAGTTTGTGATTTCAATTATGCAATTAATCTCAGATCTTAAAAAAGAAAAACAAAACAAAAACATTTCTTCAAACAACCAACAACGAACTTTCCCTCTTCTTTAGTGGCAATGAATTGGAGGACCCCTTACGTGAACAACCAAAGATATTTGAAGAGTCTACAAGGGGAAAAGAAGAAGGATAACCCATTCCAACTAACCTAATTGCTGAAAATAGAAATGACAGAGGATATAGAGAAATAATTGAGGGTGCCTTTACCATCAGAGAAACTAATGGGGATACCAAGATGAAAAACATAAGCCCTTTGCTCTTCCTGGCCAAACCTCAGAAGGTCGAGACACTTTATTGTTTGAGTTTCCTTTCATATGCAGAACTTATGATTACACCAATCATGAGAAAAATTTGAAACTCTGCCCATCCACTCTCAAGGATGTAGCTTTGTGTTGGTTCATGGATTTACTTGGGGATAGCATTACAACCTGAGATTAGATGTAGCAAGCCTGCAACAACAAGTATCGAGACTACTATAGGTCCAAAGACACTAAAGGGGAAATTTTTAGGATGACCTTAGGGCATGATGAATCCCCAGAGGATTATGAAGAAAGATTCTAGCTTAGCTACAAAAGGGCCAGGTGCACACTTGATCCTGAGTCACTGAAGCTAGTCCCACTTAGAAGGGTAAGGGAGAAGATCTTCTGTATACCCTAAACTTGCTAGCAGGAGGGGACATCTACCAGCTACCCTATGCAGATATCAAGATCATCTTTAGGAACCATTCTAGGGCAGCGAGAAAAAAGGGAAAGGGTATTCAACCAATGGCCAATCCATCCTCTTCCAATACATCCATCAAAGGTGAAATTAGAAATATGCTGGAAGATTTCAAGAGTGAAATGATGCAAACTCTTTCCCTACAGATGGACACTATGCACATCAAGAGAAAGTGGGAGGAAGCGAAGAGAGTCTTAGCCATTTTCTACCCTAGATGCACAAGGAGGCACCCTAGGAATGAATTCCCATTAAATACAATTGAAGTCTGCTCAGTCTATCAAGAAAATCACTCCACGGACAAGTACCCTTCTCTACTTGGATTAAAATTTGTGTATCAAGGAAATGAAGGGGTGACTAAATAGCTCTTCTATATAAATGAAGGAAGACCTCATGGGCCTCGACCATACTAGAAGGGCATGTAAGGGTCATCCCATGCCTATTACAACCCTAACCAGACCACATCATTCGCTCTTGGGTGCCCCCTTGATCATCCCTCCTGGTCTATCCTTCTCCTTAATCTTTTTCACCTCACTACGATTCCCAGCCGATTAGCCAGTTATTTCATCCATATTCTCTGCCACAACCTCAGTGGAATGCAACACCCCAGGGGTGGAGGCCACCATACAACAATGCTCCAGCTTTATTGCCTTCACCACCTACTCAACCACAAATTTTACACCCTGCTCCACCTAAAGAACCTCCGATGCCTGCCCAGCCAAATCTGAACCCGAACATTAGACATGCACAACAAGTGTACAATGGAGAGACATCTTATCCTTCTTATGTTGTGGAGATTCAGGAAATCAACTTTTGATCTAGGAGAGTACTCCTGGACAACCAACCTCCACCTCCACCTAGGGAAAGTGAGGAGGAAAGAGAGGAAAGCATGCTCAGAATAAAAATGCACCACCCTTTCCTGATAGATTAAATCAACCAGTCCAACCTACCCTAGAAGAGAATGAAATTTTGGGTGAATTGAAAAATTTATGTGTCAAAATATCACTGTTGTATGCCATAAATGATGTACGTATTTACAACGAGTTGATTAATGAGAAGTTTCAAACATCCAAGGAGGCAAAAAGGAGACACCCCTCCCATTAATGTCATTGGACAGTTGTTCGACTTAATATTGGGGAAGGTAATTTTCCCAAAGTACTTGGACCCTGGAAGCCCTGTAGTAGATGTGCACATTAATGACACCATTGCCCCACAAACCTTGATTGATCTTGGGGATACCATTAATGTAATGGCTAAGGACACCATGCTCAATCTCAATCTCCAGGGTTCATCCTCTCATCCTTGGGAGGCCCTGGTTAGCCATTGTCAATGCCTACATCAGTTGTAGGGCTGGATATATGACTATAAAAA
Organism: Pinus taeda; assembly: GCA_000404065.3. Classification (NCBI taxonomy): domain Eukaryota; kingdom Viridiplantae; phylum Streptophyta; class Pinopsida; order Pinales; family Pinaceae; genus Pinus; species Pinus taeda. The sequence goes on along the minus strand of APFE030949519.1, from coordinate 34,289 downwards.
ATGGGCATATGTCCAAGTAGTTAGTCATGTAGCCTCCTTCTCAGCCATCTATAGGAAATGAATTAACTGTATGGTTGGAAGAGGAGGAAGAAGATGAAGTCTACTCAGCCCAAATCTATACCTTAAAAACAACGATGGGAGGAGGAAAACCGAAAGAAGATGAAATGATTGAACACATACCCCAGAGTCCAACTCCCAACACCTTGTCCTTAGAGGAAGTAGTAAAGGAAACCCAAAATAACCATAAGATTGATCTATGCTTAGTGGATTCAAACCTTGCCCATGTCAAAACCATAGAATTCATCCCTAAGAGAACTTTGAAAATCAACCCATCTCTTTTTGTACACCAAGGAAAGTTGTGCAACATGCTAAAGGAACATCTAGATGCCTTTTCTTGTAGTTACACGTAAATGTAGGGAGTGCACCCCTCAGTTTGTACTCACCACATTTATACCAAAGAAGGTTGCAAACTAGTCTGACAACCCCAAAGAAGAATGAATTAAGCTGTCAAGGATATAGTCAAAGAAGAACTACAAAAGATTCTAGATGCAAGATTCATTTACCCTATCTCAGACAGTGAGTGGGTCTCTCCTTTAGTGTTGGTTCCAAATAAAAATGAGAAGTGTAGGATTTGTGTCGATTACCGAGAGTTAAACAAAGTAGCAATGAAGGACAATTTCCCTCTACATTTCATTGACCAAGTGCTAGATGGCCTAGTGGGGAAAATGTATTTCTCTTTCCTAGATGGCTTCATCGGGTATAATCAAATCTAGATCAGCCCAGAAGACTAGGAGAAAACCACCTTCACTTGTCCTTGGGGTAATTTTTCCTATAGGGTCCTTCCTTTTGGCCTATGCAATGCCCCTATCCCTCTCTAGAGATAAGTCCTCAGTATCTTTGCCGAGCTAATTCATCATGCATTAGAAATTTATATGGATGATTTTACACCCTATGGGTGTGATTTCCAGGAGGATTTGTCCAACTTAGGTAAGGTGATAAACAAATGCATGGAAATGAACTTGTACCTTAGTACTAAAAACTGTGAATTCTTGATGACTACAGGGAATATTCTAGGTCATTCAATATCCTTGAAACGACTGCAGGTGGACCCAAATAAAGTAGGCATCATCCAAATGGTCCCACTTCCACAAAAACAGAGAGATTTTAAGAGTTTTCTAGGTTTAGTTGGATACTATTGGAGATTCATAAAAGACTTCAACAAGCTAGCTACTCCATTATTGGTGTTACTGGCCAAAGACTCTAAATGTGTATGGTCAAAAGGCTGTCAAGAGGTCCTCGACACCCTGAAGGACAAGTTGACCATTGCACCTATTCTCAGAGGCCCAAATTAGGCCCTTGCTTTCAATATATGCTGATGCCTCTCACGAACCAATAGGAGTAGCTCTAGACTAGATAGATGAAAAGTTACCTTATGCCATTTACTTCATCAGTAATAATTTGTCAAAGGTTGAACTAAACTATATAGTAACCGAGAAGGAGCTCCTAGTTGTTGTGAATTCATTGAAGAAATCTAGGCATTAGATTATAGGTTACCAAACATGTGTACATACTAGCCATGTTGCAATTAAATATTTGATGAATAAACCTGATGTGAATACCCAGATTATTAGATGGTTACTTTTATTACAACAGTTTGATCTAACTATTATTGAAAAGCCTAGCAAGGAGAATGTTATTACATATTTTTTTATCTAGATTAACTTTTCCTGGAGGGGAGGAAGAAGTGGTTGATGATCAGTTACCAGATGAACAATTATTCGCCATTTTAGTTCTCTCTCCATGGTTTGTTGACATAGAAAACTACTTGGTGTCTACACAGTTCCCACCAAATTTGTCCTCTAAAGAGAAAAGAAAGATTGTGAGGAAGAGCACCCCATTCAATTGGATTGAGGGAAACCTCTTCAAATTAAGCTTGTATGAAATTATGAGAAGATATGTCATGGAGGAGGAAGTATATGACATCTTTTTTATCTGTCATAATGGGCCTTGTGGAGGTCACTTTGCAACCAGGAGGACAACATTCAAGGTTCTACAAGCTAGGTATTATTGGCCCACTCTTCATCAGGATGTGAGAAGGTATACTAGTCAGTGTGATCAGTGCCAAAGAATTAGAAATCATACTCCAAGGGATGAAATGCCTCTACAACATCAAGTGACTTTCATGTAGGTTTTAACCCTGTACATAAATTACCTGCATATGAATTCTAAAACACAGAAAATAAACATTGCGAGAGCAGAACACATAAAACACATATATGCAAAAATTTTCCTTTAGATCCCAAAACCGGGACTACCAGCTTGATTTTTCATTATGTTCCTTTCAATGTTACAATACATATTTATACATGCCAAAGCATCCAATACCATGGACCGAAAAACCATCGCGTCCAAAACCATGGACCGAAAACCATCACATCCAAAAACATGTGCAAAAATCATGCACAAAATAATAGGTGGGTCTGCCCAACCTAACATAGGGTCCAAAGCCAATTTTTTATGGGGCACTACCTTGGATCCCATAAAGTGGGGTTACGGGTGCCCGTCAAACCCGTTGTGACCCCTCTCTCTAACCCCCGTTAACTACGTGGGCTAGTCGTGGAAAGAATATAACACAACCGAACATTCTCCCACTTGTTGTTTTGTTTCCACAAGGGGCCACAAGAGAGCTTAGTCATTTATCCATCCCTGCAACGCCCATTGTTTCTCTACCGCAAGAGAAATTCTCAGACCTCATAGATTTTGTCAATGCATCTGGAGTATTATTCAAAGTGTCCACCTTTACCAGCAACACCTTTTTGTCTCCTATCATATCCCTCACAAAGTGATACTGAACATCAATGTGCTTTTTCTTTGAATGATATGCAAGGTTCTTTGTTAAGAAAATTACACTTTGGCTGTCACATGCTATCCTTATAGCTCCCTATACTAACCCCATACTTGAACACAATCTCTGCAACCAAACTGATTCCTTGCTTGCATGAGTGGCTGCCATGTATTCTGCCTCTGTAGTTGATAGTGCCACTATAGATTGTTTCTTACTCATCCAACTAATTTCACCTCCAAATAGGTTAAACACATACCCACTTGTAGATCTTCTCTCATCCAGATCTCTAGCCCAATCACCATCGACAAAGCCATGAATATCCAACACCGCGTCCAATCCTGGTCTTCCTTGGTAGCACAAACCATAATCACTACTGCCACACAAATACTTGAAAACCTGCTTCGCTACTGTCCAATGCTCCTTCCCTAGTTTTGACATAAACCTAGTCAATACTCCCACTGCATGTGCAATGAATAATCTAGTATAGACCATTGCATACATCAGGCTACCGAATGCACTTGTATATGGAACACGGGACATGTCCTCTTCCCCTTCTTGTGTCTTGGGACACTGTTCAACAGATAACCTCACACCTACAGGAATAGGAACCTTCACTGGTTTACTATCCTGCATATTAAATCTCTACAATATTATCTCAACAAACTTCCTCTAGTTTAATGAGAGATTCCTCTTGGTCCGATCTCTTTTAATTTCCATGCCCAAAATATAGTTTGCAACACCAAGATATTTCATGTCGAGCTTGGAGGATAAATGGGTCTTCAAATCTTGTATAATTTATTTGTCATTTCCAACTAGCAACATATCATCCACATACAAGACCAGATAAATAACACAGTCACCAATTAATTAAAAAACACACAGTGATTTGCATTGCTTCTGATGAAGCTAAGTCCCTGTATAAATGTATCAAATTTCTGATACCACATCCTTGGTGACTGTTTTAACCCATACAGAGACTTCTTTAACTTACATGCTAGTTCTTTCTTACCCTTCACTGCAAAGCCTTCAGGTTGCTTCATGTAGATTTCCTCTTCCAGAATCCTATGAAGAAATGTTGTCTTCACATCCATCTATTCTACCTCAAAATCAAAAGTAGGAACAATAAATAAAAGTAGTCTAATAGAAGTTACCTGGGAAATAGGAGAAAAAATATCAACAAAATCAATTCCCATCACCTGGGAATAACCTCTTTATACCAACTGAGCTTTGTATTTCTCCACTTTTCCTTTTGCACTTGTCTTCTTCTTGAACACTCATTTGCTGCCAATGGGTTTCCTTCCAGCCAGAAACTCCACTAGGTCCCAAGCCTCATTTTTGTGCAAAGATGTCATTTCATCAACCATGGCCTCTTTCCAGAGCTTTCCATCCTCTGAATCCACTGCCTCCTTCACAGTTCTGGGATCATCATCAGTAACAGACAAAGCAATATTTGAATAGAAAGAAGATGGATTATACCTTTCCGGATGCCTTCTTTCTTGAATTGATTTTCTTACACCTGGAGTTTGTGGTTCTTCATCTTCTAATTCCTCCTTTGATGTAGAGTTTGATTCTTCCTCCTTTAGCTCAAACTCTATCTTCTCAGGGTTCTTTGGTTGCACTTCATGTTTAATAACATCTTTTACCTCTCTAAACAACACATCTCTACTGTGCACACCTTCCTTGATATTGGGTTCCAAATCTTATAACCCTTTAAACCATCCTTATACCCAATAAAGATGCACTTTTCAGATTTACTATCCAACTTGGTTCATTTCTCCTTTGGAACAAGTACATATGCATCACATCCAAATACCCTCAGATGTGAAAGAGAGGGTTTCTTACCAGTCCATACCTCTTGTGGAGTCTTATCCTCCAATGCTGATGAAGTTGACCTGTTGACTAGGTAACATGCAGTATCCACTGCCTCTGCCCAGAATTCTTGTCCTAACCCAACACCCTTGAGCATGCTTCTTGCTATTTCCATCAATGTCTTGTTCTTTCTTTCTGTAACTCCATTTTGTTGTGGTGTATATGTTGTAGTCTTTTGCCTTTCTATACCACACTTCTGACAAAAATCATCAAATTCCTTGCTGCAAAACTCTCCACCATTATCTGTCGTCAACACCTTTATCTTCTTCTCTGTCTGATTTTCCATGAGAGCCTTAAATTCTTTAAACTTGTTCGAGGCTTCATATTTCCTCTTAAGGAAATATATCCATGTATTCCTTGAGAAATCATCTATAAATAATACATAGTACATAAACTTACCTAGTGAAGGAACCTTCACATGTCCAAACGCATCACTATGTACAAGCTCTAATATTTGTTTCGCCCTCTTACTACTACACGGGAAACTCACCTAATTCTGCTTCCCATATACACAATTTTCACAGAAATTAAAATCCAGAGAGATATTACTCATACCTTCTACCATACCTTTAACATTAAGTATTTTAAGGCCCTTATCTCTAATATATCCAAGCCTTTGATGCCACATCATGGTCTTCTCTCCAGAGAGCACTATATCTTCTTCTCCACTTTCAAGAACCACAAAACTATTGCACCCATCAACAACTGTGCTACCTTACAGCTTGTACAAAGTTCCAATTCGAACTCCTTGTATCAATAGCAGTGCTCCTCGGACCATTTTGTAGGTATCCTTCTCGAACACTATTTTTACACCTACATCATCCAGTTTTCTTACAGAAATCCAATTTCTGGCTAAGGCAAGAATATGCAGAACACTCAGAAGTTTTCTAACCCTTCCACCTTGCAACTTCCACTTTACTTTTTTGTGACCAACAATTCTAGCCTTCCTGCCATCCCCTAAGAAGACATCACCACCATCATATTTCTCATACTCGTAGAACCACTCTCTATGGGGAGTGAAGTGAAAGGACGCACCTGAGTCAATCAACCATGCCTCATGATCTGTATGTGTACTTGAAGAAGCCAAGTACACATCCCCACCTTCATTTGAGGTGGTTTTCACCTCTGTAGAAGGAGCATCATCAGATCCCTCTCCTTTATCAGAAGATTTAGGTTTACGGTCCCTTTTTTAGTGTCCTTCCTTTCCGCATTTCCAGAACACTACCTTTACATGTTATCTTGAAGATTTAGATCTCCCTCTAGATTTAGATCTCCCACTCCATGACTTATTTTTGTTTCTGTTCTGGGACCATCCTCATACAGACAAGTCATCACCATTCTGGATCTCCATATTTTTCCGCCTCAGCTCCTCCATCAGCAATGATGAGACTATTTCATCAAACTGTAAGGCAGTTGCATTACTACCTATTGCAATAACCAGACTATCCCATGAATCTGGTAGAGAACACAACAAACTGATGCAATTATCATCATCTAAAATTTTAATATCAACATATGCTAACTGTCTTACCACATTATTAAATGCATTAAGATGATCTGTCAGTGTGTCTCCATCTTTCATCCTCAAGTTATATAGCTTTTTCTGCAAGAGCAGTTTATTCGCCAAAGACTTAGATTGGTACAAAGTCCCTAACTTGTCCCACAAAGCCTTTGTCATAGATCCCCCTGATACATTCAACAATACTGAATCTGTGACACATAATCGTATTGTGCTCTTTGCCTTCTGATCCAACTTCTTCCATTATTCATCAAACACTCCCATTGGTTTAGTACTTGGATCTACCACGATCCATTGATCTTTATCCAACAATAGATCCTCCATCTTGAGTTTCCACAACTCAAAACTCTGACCATTAAATTTCTTGATCTCTATCTTTCCACTGCTCGCCATCTTCTTTCACCAACAGAATCAATCTTGCAAATCTCCCACTGAACAGGGTCTACCACAGGCCCAAGCAAAATCTGTCATCAAGAAAGGCGTCCCCTTGAAGCCAAAATAGCTCTGATAGCAAATGTAGGTTTTAACCCCGTACAAAAATTACCTACATACGAATTCCAAAATGCAGAAATTAAACAACGGAAGAAAATAACACATAAAACACATATACACAGAGATTTTCCCCTAGATCCCAAAATCGAGACTACCATCTTGATTTTTCATTATGTTCCTTTCAATGTTACAAAAATATTTATACATGCTGAAGCATCCAATATGATGGACCAAAAAACCATCGAGTCCAAAACCATGGAACAAAAATGATCACGTCCAAAAAACATCTGCGAGAATCATGCACAAAACCATAGGTGGGTCTACCCAACCTAGCATAGGGTCCAAAACCAAAATTTTCTGGGGCGCTGCCCCAGACCCATAAAGTGGGGTTACGGGTACCCCTCAAACCCCCTATGATGCCGCCCTTTAACCCATGGTTAACTACGTGGGCTAGTTGTGGAAAGAATATAACACAACCCAACATTTCAAGCCATTTGAAAATGCAGCATGGATTTCATTGGACATATTGACCCTCCATCTAGGAAAAATCTTTACATCATTATGTGCACTGACTATTTGAACAAGTGGGCTGAAACCAAGGTAATCAAGGCAGTAACAGAGAAGAAAGTGGCTAAGTTCTTAAGGGAAAATGTATTTTATAAGGTAGGGTACCCTAGAGAATCAGTCACTAATCAAGGAAACCAGTTTACATCTCACATGATTTAAAATTTGTTAAGCCTACACAAGATCAAGCACAGAACATTGACTCCTTACCACCCATAAGATAATACGCAAGTGGAGGTGACCAATAGAGCGCTGGAGGGAATTATAACCAAAATTATGAGCAAAAATAGTAAATATTGGGAAGATAGGTTAGTTGAGGCCACTTGGGCCTACAATACAACCTAGAAGACCACCACTGGATTCACTCACCATGAGTTGGTCTATGGGAAAAAGGCCCTGCTGTCCATTGAATTTGAGTACAATACATTGAGAATGGCAACACAACTAGATCTAGATCTCACCAGTGCACAATAAGAGAGATTGCTCCAGCTGAATGGGTTAGATGAGTTTACAATGCAAGCCCTTCTGCACACAGAGGTGACTCAAGTTCAAAGGAAGATTTGGCATGACAAGAACATAAAGGAAAAATAGTTTCAAGAAGGTGATTGGGATTTGTTGTATGATTCTAGATACAAATATTTTAAAGGCAAGTTAAGGACTAGATGGTTAGGGCCTTATGTCATAGAGAAATGTCATGATAATGGTTTAGTGCATATGAGAACCATTGATGAAGACGCTATTCATTTACTTGTAACTGGGCACAGTTTGAAGGTCTACAAGAATCCCTTCTCAAAGCAAGAATTCATTGATGGCATCAGTGAGACAGTGATGGTAGTGGATCATGTCTCAGGTTCCACCCCACCAAGTCACTCAAAAAGAAAAAAAAGGAAAACGAAAGAGAAAAGATAAGGAGACTTAGGTGAAAACCTCCATGAGCCACCTGAGTGCCATTGTTGGGTTGAAAACCTCTTAAGGTGGCCCAATGGTGTAAACAAAAGGGAAATAAAAATATCTTTGGGTGAAAACCTCTTGGAGGAAAACTAGTTGTTTTCAAAAAAAGAAAGAAAAAAAACAAAAAAGAGAAAAAAGAGAGAAAATAAAACTTTCAAAATGTTGTTTGCAAGTGAGGAGGAGGAGGATCAGAGCAATAAGAAAGGATCAAAAGGACCTATACAGTTCATGTTTTCATTCCTCTATTCCACATCCTTCATCATTTCATCATTCCCTCCATTTTTGAACTCATCTAGCTAAATTTGCAAGGGTTCTTTGTTTTCTACAGGATTCCCTGTAAACCTACAAGATTCCCTGAAAACCTATAGGATGATCCTGTAGGAATTACAGTGGCTTGGTAATGCCAAGGAAAGTAACCCTAAAGCAAGGGGATGACCTAATTATGTCAAAAAAATAAGTGCCTACTTCACCATATCATCACCATGTCTCTTTCCACCATGATCACCCATCCATTCATCCAATAATGTTAGTTTCAAAAAATTATAGTTTTCAGATTAAAAAAAGAAAAGAAAAAAGAAAAAAAAGGAAAAGATGAGGATAAAGATAGAGAACAAGGAGACAACACCTGAAATCTATACCTCTCATTAACCAATCTCTAGACCACTTCTCTACCCATTCCAACCATCCTCATGCTCTAGAAGTGAAAGGTTGATTAAAAATTTTGAGGGAGAGGTAGCTAGAGGACATCATGCAATAGCCTATCCCACAAAACAAAAAAACCACAGGTTGTAGTCAGCTTCAGCATGGAGATCTAGAGGTCAAAGAATCTCCTTCAGAGCTTAGCAGTAGCAGCACGATCATCAGCATCACCATCTAGTACTTGCACATAAAAAACATCAAAGGAGGACAATAGAAAAAAGAAAAGAGAAAAACCTATGCAACAAATACACAACAAGGTATTCACTCTCCAATAAGTAGCATCAAGGCATCTCATGACAGGTATGTCTTTCGCTTCAACTATCTCATTAGCTTAATATGATAAAACATGTAAAGTTGTGAGAGAGTTGGTTTTATAAGAAAAAGATGGCCAAATAACTTAGCCACCTTCGGTCAGTCAACGAGGAGAATACAATTAATTCATTACACACGTGGTAGTAGTCAAGTTAGGATGAAGGAGAGATGTGATTGAGAGTAGTTAAGTTACGAATGCCTGAAGTGGGAGTTGATTATGAGGTAAGGAGAAAGATGATGTGGTAGTGGGACCAATGGTCCAAAAATGGATACTTGTACCTCGGTTTCCAGCACACCATCCCACTCAAATAACCCATATGAGAAAATAAAATGATGATTCCCATATATAGAGGCATTTGTAATCTCAAGGCTACATGAAAGAAAAGTTGCTCTCAGCCCTTGAAGAAGTCTACACGAAAGACAGTCAGCGGTTTCTTTCCAGCGCATGAGCACCTACAGGATCCTACAAGAAGACCTATAAGATCCTACAGGAGATCGTATAGGATACAGAATGGTCATCTAGAGGATTGGTAGTGAACATTTTTAAATGGAAAATGAAAGGTTGGCTTCATCAGGTAGTGACAAGGAGGTAGGAGCTATGCCTTCCCACCTTTTCCAATTAAAAATATATATAGAAAAGCCTTATATTTTGTTGAAAAGATTGTAGTCTAGGGGAATTATACACAGGATTTTCATTTAAAATTCCTCATCCATTATAATTTGGTATCAGGCATACAGAACCCTCCAAATCCATTAGATAAATATGACAGGTGGATTTAACAAGAGGGAACCGAAAAACACAATGAGAATTCATCAGCACCCTCTTGTATAAGAGATATTCAGAAGGCACAATTGGATGGGTTTCTTTCAAATATTGAGGGGATATGATGATGAAGTGGCCAAAGACTTTTCTCTCTCCATCATACCACTAAATAGGAGCCATGCCACTATTGTGGTGAAAGGCCTCTTTGTAGGACTCACCACTGAAATCATAGGCATAATTACTACACTTCCTTTAGGGTTGCCTTGGAGAAAGGAGGATAAGGGTAACAACCAAATTGCAAAGAAGAAATTCTTTTTCGAAGGAGAGGAGGCGATGGAAGACAAAAATGGGGTTAGAAGAGAAAGCCTTCCATATCCTTGGAATGAAATTAGCTACCACCTCATTAAGTATATATCATCTAAAGGTAGGTACAGTGTGGTATATGGGTATCATTTTAGGCTTCTCCAAAAGTTGAGGTTAGGAGCAGACCCACCTCCTCAAAATGGACTAAGCATAGCGTAGTTTCTTCTTCAAATAGTGAAAGATATGAGCATTAAGGTGCAGGGAGGGAACCATAAAAAGCTAGCCAGTCATGGGTTAATTAGACTTATCAAAGAATATTCCCTCCAAAACCTAAGACTCCCTATCACATTGGCAACATTCAGAGAAATTCTGACATAGGAAGACATAAAAGCCCTTGAATATGACAAAATCCCCACCGCCAGTGAAAGGGATGAAGAATAAATAGATAGGGATGAAGAAGAAATAGAGAGGGATGAATAGGAAACAAAGGAGGAAGAAGAGGAAGAAAAGGAGAAGGAAAGTGGTGAAGAGATAGAAGAATATGCAAAGCAAGAAACTAATGAACAGAGTAAGGAACTAGAGGTAGAAGAAGAGGAGAAAGACAAAAGTGAGAAGGAGAATGTAAAAGAGGAGATATAAGACAAAGAAGAATAGAGGTATGGGGAGGAATGACCCACGGTATTTGAGGAACACATTAAGAAAGAGGTAGCAGCTTCCCTCACTACCCTAAGTACCCCTATCAAGCAAAAAGGGAAGAGACAAAGGAAAACTCCATTGTAACTTAGGACAAGAAAAAGTACAAGGATCACGAAAGGAAAACCTCAAACATTCACCAAAGTTTCTATTGTTATTGAAGACTCACCAAAACAACAGGAAATATAACTCCTCTTATGAAAAATCAAGGGGAAGGATCATCAGGACAAGCCTCTCCCAAGTCTCTTATTTCTTATGTTAGGAGGCATGTCACTAGGTTTGCCTCATCAACGTGAAAAGATCTCCTACAAAATACACAAAAGGACCTACAGGAAGCAATGACCATCCTACAGGAAACTCTGCTAAACCTATAAGAAACTTATAAATCTTACAAAGAAGGGACCATGCAGCAAGAAACAAAGAAGGATGATCCAAAATTGAGGGAACCTACTCCTCAACCTAACCTTAACTCTTACTATAGGTTCATTGAAGGGGGTAGGGTCATTCCATAGAAATTTTCCATCCCCTTATTCTTTGAGCCTGAGAAAAAAATGGCAAAAGCAAATAGGTGGATGCAAATTGCCAAATCTAAAGGAATGGACGACATAGGTCACATGGAGGAGAAAGTAAAGGAGATGGGCAGAGAACTGAGTAGCCTGAGCGATAAAGAGGAAATGATGAATGCTTAGTTGTAGGTAGAGAATTCATTGTTAAGGGGAAAACTACAACAGAGAGAGAATCAATTAGTATCAATGGCTAGTCTATCCTTGGAGGAAATCTAGTGTAGGATGCCAACAAAGTCCTATGCATTGTATCTTAAGGAATAATGGTTGTAGTTCCAAACCAAAACTTTAGCATAGAGAGGCACTATGCCCTTCCAAGACTATAAACAATTGATTGATCTCTATGATCAAAGCACCTTGGAGGATAGGGCTAATATGTCCAAGTCTGACCTCCACAACTTTGCCTTCACTGATCTGAATGTGTGGGATCCAAATTCAAAACTAGGGGACTTATAGTTGATGGATTTGGAATATTGGATGAATCATGAGGAACCAAGGGCTACAAAAATGAAGAAAGTAATTACAAGAGAAGAAACATAACCCCTCATGATAAGATCTGAGCAATCAAATCCAATGCCTATCATCAACACCCATAACTTGATTGCAAATGACCCTCAACTTGCACCTAGGTACCTTGCTGCCCAAGAGGAAGAAATAACACACTTTTAGGACATGTTCAGTCTGTTAGGGGATGACATCATGCAATATTTCCAAAGGAGATGGAACAATTTTCCCTACAACTTGAAAATTAGAGATTACCATTCTCCTCAAAAAATGAGAGAGGCACTAAACAGAACACCCATGTACAAGCAAGCTCTCTAAAGACTCAAAGTAAATTGGATTGACTTGAGACTTAGTCCACCACTACTCTTAGGAATGTTGGATGGAAGGAAGGAAGAGGAAGAAAGAAAGAAGTGGGAGAAGATAGAGAGTGTTAGTGTCAGTCTTTACAGCCTTCCTCCAGTGATCAAATATGCTCTTACAAAGTGATTTTGAAGTGTCAAGGTCAAATTTTGTCATTTCAAAGAGTTTTCAAGCAAAATTTGGTCACTAGCCATTAGGTCTAGGGTTTGCTCTCACTCTTTTCAAAATTGCCCAAATGTCAGTCTATGTCGCTATTCAGCTGAGTCTATCATCATTCATAGGGTTTTCATTATCATGTCAGTGTCTAATGAGTTATTTTACATCTTGTTCATGCTTCAGTTGTGCCTTGGCAAGTTCATTTCCCTCTCCTAGGGTTTTGAAGCCAATTTCTCTTGGATGGTCAAAACATCGGCAAAAATTGTTTCCTGATGTTCATACACCTTCCCCTATCCTTAATTACCATATCAAACACTTCCCAACACTCAGATTCCCCAAAATCCTCATTTTTGCACAAACCCTAGTTTCTAGCTACAACCTGGCAATTTTCTAGGTTTGGCCTGTGATTTGCCCTTTTGGACCCCTTCCCCTCACTCAATCTCTGAGATTCCACTTTTCCCTGCTGCCTAACATCCCTCCCCACTCCCAAAAATTTCCCCAAGAATTTAGAAGCCCCCTATCCCCTTCATTTCGCTTCATTTCGACCAAATTCCTTGTTTCACACATCAGGGCAAGTTTCACTCAAATGATGTTTCAGAGCAGTCAGAGATGAATTTTGGAAAACTGAAAGAGGTTTTTTTCCAAACAATTCTAAAGAAGAAAAACCTCTTTCACTTTTTGCACAGGTTTCATGGTTTTAAATCAATGTCAAGAATACGGTTGCCTCGGGAGAATCAAAGACACCTCTGAAGTGACCTTGGAAAAATCAGGTTTTCTCCTAGCTTGGTTGGCCAAATGATTTTCTTGATGGCTAAAATGATAACTAGACACAAAGAGCTTTCTAATGAGCTATCATGAGCTCAATTTGGGGTTGAGGAAGGCATTCCAAAGTTGACTGCCACAGCACTCTTCTTTCAGGCAGCCTCATTTGGCACTTTTTGACCAGTCTTGGGAGATTTGATTTTCTACAGGTCAAATCAACTCCAAATTCAGAAATTCCAATTGGAATGGAAAGTAGACAGACCAAGATTTCCAATGAGCCATCTTGCACCTGATTTGGACCAGTGGAACCCACTCAAAAGTTGCAGCAAAGGGGCGCGACCGAAACCCAGGGGGCGCGGACATGAGAGCTAACTTTGCCAGAATTGACTTTTTTGGTCAAAAAACACTGTTTTGACTATGGTTGATTATTTTTACTTGTAGATGATGGATAAATGTAATATTTTTATGGCACTTTGATAGATTTTACCTCTCTTTACTCTTCTAGAAGCTTCCTTGATGTAAAAAGTGAATAATTAATGCATGAATCAGTTAGCTAAGTAATAGAGGCAAGTTGTTGAGCTGCCTATTATCTAGTGCTTAGTTTAGAATTAGTTCAAACTGCTCCTAGAAGGATGAGCTCGACCCCTAGAGGCAAGGGAAGAGGTTAGCTTGCCTATATTATGTGTTTTCTTAGTCATTTTGAGAGGTTGGAAGGTTGGACTCTTGTGGGAGAAAGCTTCATTGTATATTGTACATCTATCTTTGCAATTTCAAGAGGAAGAAGGCCAGGGTTTTGCAGAAATCCTTGTGGATTCATGTGGATTGTAGTGTTGATGGTGTGTTCTCTACATGTTATTGTAAGTTTGTTTATGTATTCAACATCTCTCTTTTGCTTCTATTTGGACAGATGAAGTGGTAAAGTTTGAATACATGCTTTGACATGCTCAGCTTTTTAGTTTGTTCAAAATTTATGTTTTCTACTATTTAGAGAGGACTCAAATGGTAGTTTTCCCTCTCTAGCTCCTTCTCTATCATCCTTGATCATCCATCTCAGATTAAAGCATCAGCACTTACTCCTACCTTGCCCCAAAGATCCCCCTGCAAAAACTATGCTCAATCCCCACACCCTGAATTACACTCCCTCCAATTGCCACCAAAAAACCAAAAATCTTTAAATCAATTCCCCTTAATCAATTTACTAGCCTAAAATCTTTATTCCTAATTGGGTCAACCCATCATATTGAAAGAT